>PVJX010018039.1:0-37271 GCA_004027295.1 Dolichotis patagonum
CTGCTTTCTGGGAGACTTCCTGGGGGTGAAGGGCGGGCCTATGGGCCCAAACAGACCTGACCCAGATGCAGATCTCCAGGCAGTTCCTTGGGGATGAAGGGCAGGTCTACCAGCCCCAAAGAGTCTCGCTGAGATGCAGGTCTGCACAGACTTTCGATCCAAACAGCCCAGGCCACTCTACGGGTCCGAGACTTTCGGGTCCCAAAGAGAGTCTGAGATGCTACTTTCTGGGAGACTTCCTGGGGGTGAAGGGCGGGGCTATGGGCCCAAACAGACCCAGCCCAGATGCCGATCTCCAGGCAGTTCCCTGTGGATGAAGGGCGTGCTTACCAGTCCCAAAAAGTGGCGCCGAGATGCAGGTCTGCGCAGACTTTCGATCCAAACAGCCCAGGCCACTCTACGGGTCTGAGAGTTTCGGGTCCCAAAGAGACAGCCTGAGATGCTCCTTTCTGGGAGTGATGCATTCTTTATAGAAAATTTAACAATAACAATAAAACCAAATAAAAGTCTGTCTACTCTTTATTCTAATGACATTCTTGCTATTGTAAACAATGCCAGTGATGAAATATTCCCCCAAAAAGTCTTTTGTTGGTCTAGTTCTAATCAGTGCCTGTGGTTACTGCTGAGTTTTAAATTTTTATGTGTAATTATCTTATTTTTTATGCTTATTCTTTGGTAAACATAATGTTCTATGTGTAAGTTTCTTAAAGGAACGTCACATTTTAAAACTGGGGCTTAGCTAGTCATAGTAGTACACACTTATAGTCCCAGGTATTCAGGCACTGAGGCAGGAGAATAGCTTTTGCAGCCTGGGCAGCATAGCAAGACCCTGTCTCAGAAAAAGAAGAAAATGAGCCTTCACACATAGGAACATGCACTCACGAATTCCAAGGTGTTCTGAATTGGTCAAATTTGATTTTAACTCAGTTTCTGTCTTTCAACCTTGTGACATAATACATCTTTGCATTTAAAAAGGATAGAAATAAACAATAATAGCACCAAGACTAAGAAACCGAACTTGTTTCTGTTCTGTACCTCAATTTTTTATGACAACTTGGAGCTTCTATTTGTGTTTTAAATTAATAACAGCATATTGTGAACTGAGAGGCATAATATGATTGTACATTTTTATAAATATATGAGCCATTTTCCTTCCTTTGAGTAAAATTTTAATTTAAAATTATTTTAAGTTAATTGATACTAGATTTGATTATTTTTATTATGTAAATATTTTGTCATATAGGGGAGGAATTTGTTTTTAAAAAATGATCCATTGCAGGCCACAAACATACTAGATACCACTGTATCTCTCTGAGATGGATATCTGCCCAATAAAAGTCTATCTCTGGACACTGTCACCTCTATCCAGTGACAGACATTGGACTGATACTTTAGATCAGTCCACAATCAATCCAGAATTTGAGCTGCAATAGAGTGAGATGACCAAAAATTAGTTATAGCAGTAGAAGAAAACCGTTTTGTCTATGATATTACAGGAAAAGGAGGAAAGGCTCATATTCAAAGGTCAGAGCTGGGTAGTTCCTCCACACTTTGTTGTATGCTCAATCCCACCAGCTTTATATTGGTTGTGATAAGGTGTATTGAAAACGAGTCTCTCAGACAGGAAGGGAAAGTTCAGAAGAAGAAGACGAAAGCTCCTAGATCTAGCTTTTCTTTCATGTGACTTTTGTTCCCTCCATCTGTCAATTTCAGGACTTGTCGGTGTACTTTTTAAGGGAAATGGAAATCATAACTTATTGAAGTCTCTAATAGGGAAAGAGATAGCTTACAGAATTTGGTGAATAAATGATCAATAATAACCATAGAGAGAGCATTTTTAAGTGAGTGCTTCACAAACAAATGAAGAAGAAAGGGAGAGAGGAACGAAGACTGAAAATAGAATGTGGCAGCAAAACCAAAAAGATTTCATCTCCAAAAAAGTGATTACTTGGCCAGAGAAAGTCCCAATGATTCATGAAAAATGACAAATTAAAATTTCCCATTTTGCTCTTAAACTTGATTTTGAGCTAATTTTTCAAAACCTCCATGTGTTTGTGCTGTTTCAAATGGCACCACCAAAGGCAAGATCGGTGGGATGCAGAGCTCTGAACATAAGGGAACATTAGATGACTCAGATAAACAAACACAGCATGAAGAATGAGCTGTGGGGAATGAGAGGAGAGAAAAATGTCATTGATTTCTGTTGATTTGAATCTTCGTACACCAGGGAGGAAAAGCAATGGAATTTTACATAGCTGGGCAGGTGCCAGACTTTAGACATTTAATAGGTCAGGGTAAATGTGATCTAATTTACTCCAAAATCTTTTAAGAGTAGCTCTCTACCAAGGTTATTTATCCTAATATTCAATAAAATCTTTCTTAGTCTGACCTGCTTTACTTGTTTTATAACTGTGTTAACAAGATAATTAAGCATGTATTCTAAATAATATTAAGACATGTTATGTTAATAAATTCAGCATAATTTCACATAAACAAACTCCAACTCCCAACTAGCGTTGTAATGGCACAGGCTATAAAAAGCAGCTTTTGATTGCATTAGCTAACAGTCTTTGAGGACTCCAATGATTCTTACTGGAGAATAAAATATAATCCATCTATTGAAAAAGACATGTTTTCAGAAGATAGGCAAGCTAATAATAGAGGATGTGGAAAATGCAGAAAGGTATGAAGAAAATACCAGTTGTGTCTAATTCACCCCACTCCTACTCAGAAATAAGATTTTTCTTCTTCTTCTTCTTTTTTTTTTTTAAAAAAAAAGCTTATTGGGATATATAGAGAGAGATCATATTGATCATACAAAGAGGATTTGTGCTCGTACATGATATATTTTGATTCCTTTTTTCCTAATCCCCTCTCTTCCCTTCAACTCCTTTTCCTCTCCCTATTTATAAAGCTTTGTCTTCATTTTATCCTTTTTTAAATAGTTTTTTTCCATTTTTCTTTCCTTCCTTTCCCCCTCCCCCATCCTAGCTCCTCCTACCTTTTAAACAATTTCTTCCTGTTTCACAATATCTATTGTGCTTTTTTCAGTTTCTCAGACTAGGGAGATGATGCGATGTTTACACATGTGTGTCCAATTTATTTCATTTAACAGTATGGTCTCAAGTTGGATCCATTTACCTAGAAATGTCACAAATTTATCCTTCTTTGTGGTACTGCAGTACTCCATTGTATATTTAAGAACAAGATCTTTATCTATTCCTCAGCTGATGGGCATTGTTTTCAAGATTTAGCTATCACAAACTGTGCTGCTATAAACATGGGTGCTCATATATTGCTATGGTAATATGTCATTAATTCTTCCTGAAAGATTCCCATAGGAATCTAGCTGAGTCAAATGGGATCCCTAATCCTAGTTTTTTAAGGAATCTCCACATCAATTTCTACAGTGGTTGCACCAGTCTACACTCCCACCAGTAGTGGAGAAGGGTTCCTTTTCCCCCACAATGCTGCCAGCACTTGTTATTGGTTGATTTTTTTTGATGATAGCCATTCTTTCTGGAGTGAGATGGAATTTCAACGTTGTTATAATTTGCATCTCTCTAATAATCAGTGATGTTGGACATTTTTATATATTTCTTTCCCACTTTCATTTCATCTGAATTTCATCTTTATCTCAGATGCCCATTTTTGGATTGGGTCTTTCAATTTGGGGAGTCGGATTTTTTTCAAATCTTTATATGTTTTAGATATAAATCCTTTATCAGAAATACTTAGACTTTAATATCAGGAAAAAGGGAATTTGAGATCCTTAAATGTGGCAAAGACAACAAAACCAACTTCAAATATAATGGTATCATTATTCAATTACTTTATCCATTTATGAACTGTAACTTGCATGAAGCCATCAGCCATATCTGCC
This sequence comes from Dolichotis patagonum, assembly GCA_004027295.1. Classification (NCBI taxonomy): domain Eukaryota; kingdom Metazoa; phylum Chordata; class Mammalia; order Rodentia; family Caviidae; genus Dolichotis; species Dolichotis patagonum. The sequence goes on from PVJX010018039.1 coordinate 3,884, forward strand.
TCTGGACACTATTGTACTTGTGGCATCTAATTATGCTTCGTTCAGTGCCTGGCATATGGTTAGTATTCACTGAATGAATGCTATGTATCAGTCTGGGCATTAAATTTTAAGTAGTAGAAACTAAGTCTGATTAATTTAAATAAAGAATTCAGCAAAAGATAACTGAGTAACTCACAGAATAATCAGGAAAACTCAAGGTTTCAGCTCAGTGGTGATAGCCAAGTCACACAGAAATTAGCCTGATGTGGGGTCACTGGGGTACTGCTTGTAACCCTAATAAGAGTACTGGATTGTCACAAGCACTACTTGCTAACTCTGGATACTGCTATTTTTCTTCCCCCTCTTGTCATTCTGGGTATCTCCTACCACATCTGTCACCACCAATCCCAAATGACACTCGGAGAAATCCTGCTCTTTTTCATTACAACCTTCCAGTTCAAAATCTCATGTGGTGTACCTGGTAGGCAAGTTTGAAGTTAAACACTTCCACTTCATTAGTCTATACTCTGTGGAAATAATCTGTGAAGATAACTATCATTTATGTCTTATAAAGCATAGCAGGGCAGTAAACAAAATATTAGTCAATATGCTTGTGTATATGCAAGACAATGAAGAAAAAGTGCTGGTGCTGTGACTATTTCCAAGGCTACATTTCACATTTATGAAATTATTAGTTCCCTACTACTTGTTTCCTGTTGCCTTTGACCTCAGCCAGCTCCATAGCTGTTTGATGGCCTCACTTAGTTGACTGACCCAAATATTCATTACTAAAGACTAAGAATTCATTGTGTTCTGCTTACTTGAGCGAATGTTATCTTTCATTAACTTTTATCACTAGACAAGTAATAGCACTAAGAAGTACAATAAAAGATGTCCTGGGCTTTAGAGACAAGCTCCTTAGTACCTCTTATGGGGTAAGCAATCTAACCTCTTCCAGATTCTCGAAAGTAATCATCCCAAACAACAACTTAATTCTCATTTTTCCTAGTTCCTTTAATGGAGAAGTCTCAATAGGCAAATGGTGACATAGCTTTCACTTAAAGAAAATTGGGCTATGCATCCTAGAGGAATATTTTTCTCTTGGACACTAAATTTTTCTGAAACATTAAGGTCCAGAGTGTAGAAATGAAATATAAGGTACTCTGGCTATAAAAGAAATAACCTATACATTATGGTCTGGCTTAGAGTATATACTATATCTTACATGCATAACTGTAACTCATCATTATAAGATAGCAGCTGCCAATATAGCTGAGTTTTCTAAAAGCCTCTCACTGCTCCAGAAGGCCAGGAATCCTTGTGTATATGACAGGATTCCTTAAATGTCTTTTCTTCTTTGATGGTAAAATGAGTCTCTCATGCACAAACAATATAATTCTCTGAAGATGAGTATTTACAAGTTCCATAAAACTGCTGGCAGAAACTTTGTCTTCAAGGAAATTTTAGCTTCAGATTCTACGATGAAGAGGGCCTTCTTGTTACAGGGCAAGATGGAAAAGGAAAATTTTGGCAGTTTAGATTCCAGAGTAGAAGTGGATTCTGGCTCATTTTGGAGATATCAAATGGTGGATGGGCAGAGACTGATGATTATCCTCTACAGCATAAGCAGTTTAAATATGCAAAGAACAAAGAAGCAGAGGAGATTAAAACTGAAAGATTATATCCAGATCCATTCCCTAAATCCTCTCCTCTCAAATCTACTCTCCCTTTTGGCCCTAGCTTTTTGCCCCAGAAGCTGTAGAGACTACTTAATAAAATCTACCCATCTAGATTTATTTGCACCTATTACAGGGACAGGGTCATTTTAACACATGACAGAGACAAAGAGAAACAAGGTTTCTGTAGATAAACTAAAATATGGGAGAAAAAATTAAAAGGCTGAGGTGTGCATTTCCATTTCTTTCTTGTAAACTCCCCCAAATGCATTCTTCCTTTGGGAAGAGTAAGTAGAGTTTGATATAAACCAGTTGTATTTTTATGATAGAACTTCTTTCACTTGGAAGTAAACAATAGACATACACAATAACTATATTTCCCCTCTATCAATAACAGAAGGCCATTTTTCATTGCATGAATAGGATAAAACTATAGGAAAGATGATGTGTCCTTTTCACTATGATTTTGTCTTGCCAAATCCTTCAACACTTGAGAACATAATGTGAGTCTACCTCAGCCAGACTTTTTATGCTTCTTCCCCCAGACAGAGAGAACAACAAGAAAAACCCAGAGGCATAGAGCTCATGGCAGAGTCATCAGTTATTCAGCACTGCTGAACTGAAGAGGAAGAAATAGGAAGAGTCAAACCTGCTTAAAGGAATTTGTGCTACATCCAATAGCCTGAGAGCAGTCATTTCAGAAGCCTGGAGGGACAAATGAGGATACCAAAAAAGAGAAAAGACTAAAGAGAAAAGAGAAGAGAGAAAAGAGAAAAGCAGACTGTTAGAGTCTGTAGGAAACCTGAGATCAGACCCTATACCCAGAAGGATAACTCTCACTCATGTTGTATGGAACTTAGGAAAATGGAGCCACTAGATTTTCCAATTTTCTGCTAAAAACTGGAAATACAAGTTTGCTATAAAATTTCACAATTTTTAAGCTTTGCCACTTCATTGCTTTTCAAATCATTGACTCAATATATTTGTAAGATTGATTTGTTCTTGAAGGTTGTGTTTCCTGCTAGGCAAAGGGAATCATTAAGCACTTGATTTATGACCTTCAGTGTTAGTTAGTGTGTCCTGAGTATTTTCCTAGGGGCTCTTGGACAAGTGCCTGACCAGGTTCCTCCACTGTCAAGTGCTTTTTCTGTGCTTTGTCTCGGGGCTGTTACGAGAATTCAGTACCTTGGAACAGTTTCCAGCATATGATGAACTGTAGTGTCATCTTAGGACATGGCCGGCTGGGTTTCACTGTCTCCTGCTCAAGAAGGCAGCTGTGCCTGCTGTTGCCACTGGCAGTCCTTGTGTGTCCCTGTGTGGCTTTGTGCAGTCATTCTTATCAGCTGCCCTATTTCTCTGGAGAATAAGTCACAGAAGTCATATGAAATTACATGCTTGCAGCATTAGTCAGGGTTCTCCAGAGAAACAGAGCCAGTAGTACGTGTGTGTGTGTGTGTGTGTGTGTGTGTGTGTGTCTGTGTGTGTGTCCGTGTGTATAGATTTGGCTCACATGACTATGGAGGCTGGGTAGTCCCACGGTATGCTGAGGGAGACAGCAAGCTGAAGACCCAGTAGAAGCAATGCTATTAGTCCCGTCCGATGGCAGATGAAGATTAATGTCTATGATCATTCAGACAGGAGAACTGTTCTCTTGTTCAGCCTTTTTGTTGTATTCATGATCAACTGATCAATTTTGGTCTACTCACACTGGGGAAGGAAATCTGCTTTCCTCACTTTACTGATTCAACTCTTTGAAAAATGGGTAAAGACTTTTGCATACACAGAGAATTGTAAATTCAACATGCTGGTGCTTTTGAGTAGCAGCCAGTACCCAAGGGGTTCAGAGGAGAGAGAATGAAGTACAGAGTAGGATATGGAAGCTGAGAGATAGGCAGGACCAGTGCTTGGGCATGTACTACTCTGACTGCCCTGGATAAAGCCCTCTCCTCATACTGATATTAAAATAACAAGATCCTTTAAGAACAAAGTAGATAATAATTGAGAATACAAAAACTGTTGTTTACCAAATTTCACCTTAGAAAAAAACTAGGAAAGAATTTGGGGCAGATATTTTCAGTAGACAAAAGAAGAATCTATGAGGAAATGGACTTGAATCATAGATAAAAAGAGGTTTTTCTAAGCATAAGAACATATAAATTCTGGGATAATTGTCAGCATAAATAAAGTAGTAGAATTTAGAGTCTATGACTTTTGGGAAGGATTTTGGTATTAGCTCTTATGGAATGAACCCCATCCTCAAAAAACTTGTACGGTGAAGTCCTTAACTCCCAGTAATACAGAGTGTAACTGGATTTGTTGATAGGCCTTTAAAAGGAATATACAGACTAAAATGAAGTCACTGTGGTGGTCATAATCCAACATGCATGGTGCCTTATTTGAAGATTTTAATATATACTAACATATATATATAGTATATTGTAATATATTTATACATTTCAATATTTATATACTGTAATATGTTTGTTTTAATATTTATATATTATTATGTATTTATATACATTTTATATATTTATGTGTATTATTTTATATATTTATATACATTTTATATATATTGTATTGGTTACTTTTTTCTTGTTGCTAAGACAAAATAGCTGACCTCCAAAATTAGGGAAGAAAAGCTTTATTTATTTAGCTCACAGTTTGTGCAGGTTTCAATCTATACTCAGCTGGCTCCAAGTCAGGGTGGAGTGACTGAGGGGCAATTGTTCATGGTGGCTGTAGCAGATGCCAAAGGCAGTATGGGTAAAAAGAGAAGAATCATGGCGAGAAGACTCACTCTGTCCCTTATAGTGTATATAGGCCACTATAGCACTCACACTCATAATCCCAGCATTGGATCATGAGTCATTCACAAACTCTAGACTCAGCCACCTTCAAAAGGCCTGCCCCCTCATGACCACATGAGGCTTTGTGAGGACAACCAAACACAAACTATAACATATAATATATTTATGTATATTTATATATATTTATGTATTATATATTTTATATTGTATTTGGAGAGAAATAAAGGGAGAGAGGGAGAGGAAAGAGGGAGAAAGAGAGGAAGATAGAAAGAGAGAATCATATGAAGACACAGCAGGAAGATAGCCATATTTTAGCAAAGAAGAAAGACCTCAGAAGAAACCAACCCTGCTGACACCTCAATCCTGGCCTTCTAGGGTTCAGTTCGAGAGACAACACATTTCTATTGTTAAATCTGTGGATGTTTGTTATGGCAAACTAATATACCAGCATAGGTGGCCATAAACTATAAGGCATTTCCTGTCCATGATGATTGCAGAGAGGCCACAAAAGGGTTAGAATTAGTGGAAGGGGAGAGTCCCCGGGAGCCCCTCAGCTGAGAGGGCTTATGTCTGGTCCTTGATTCTGGTTCCCAGTTTTCATTTATAGTCCCTGTGGAATTGGTGCTCTGGCATCATTTCCTTGGAAACAGTAGAAAATCAGAGTCTTGACTTATTCTGCAATATTTGTTGCTTATGAATGTTGTGCTAAACAGTGAATAAATGATCTCATTAAAATCTTGCAATAATCTTAAGATAGAAGCATATTTAGCAACCTCATTTTATATATGAGACAACTGAGGTTTAAAAACATCAGGTAGCCAGGTGTGGTGGTGCACACCTATAATCCAAGTATAGGGAAGAAAGGCTAAGGCAGGAGATTGCCACCAGTTCAAAGCCATGCTGGACTAGATAGTGACTTGAAGGTCAGCCCAAACTACATAGTGAGATGTCTCAAAACAAGGAACAGGAAACAGGAATAAAGTGTCACATTTAAGAAGCATCATTCCATGTTCTCAACTTAAATTTATCATCATTTTAACAAAACATTAAGCAATTGACAAAAACATAAAATTAAAACATCAAAATTTTAATTACTTAAGTTTAATTACCCAATCCAGTTTGTATGAAACAAAAACAAACTCTTACCTTCCAAGTCTAATTGTCTCAGTGGGACCTCCAAATGATATAGAGATGTTAAAGGATTTTTAAGTAGTATAAGGGTCATATAACTCCCAACCTGCTAGTTGTCCAGTATGCTGAGTCTGCGTTCTCTAAAACTAAAGCATGAATACAAGGAACAAAAGGGAATAACAGAAAAAATAAAAGCTTCTAACAGACACAGAAGAGGTCCTGACTGAGTGGCCAAGGATCCCAATTCTCAAAGGAGTTCTATAGAGCAAAACCATGAGGTGAAGTGGTTCTATGGTGGGACAGAACTATAATCAATCAATAAGATTACAGGTATAGTCACTTAGGTAAGATTGACTCAATGGAAAAATCTCAGAATGAGTGTCAACTGGGGCAAAACTATGGTGAACCAATAGTATTACAACAAGTATAATCACTTATGTAATACTGATTAAATGGGGATCAAATTAGAAGCAAGTTACATAACAAGCACATATGGGATGGACAAGATCTTTCCTAGAAAGGGTGGGTTAAAAAGGTTTTGGTCTTCCACCCAAGGTGATTGACACCTATTTAGGATATCCATCCCTGGTGTTCATCCCTAGGTGGAAGTATATAGGTGTAGTAGCTCCTGATTTTCCTTATAGTATCTTTAGTGACTGTGCCTCCACCACAGTTGTTTTCTGCATTGACCTTTTGAAGGCTCATCATTATCTGACTGGTTAAAATATGTCTAAATAACTTATCTATCTAGAAAATTTCTATAGCAGGCTTTAAAAAATAAATGTAAGAAAGGAGAGGAAATTGATGCTGCCAACCCATGTTTTCTGAGCATCTCTGTTGGGAACTAATCACATCAGAAAGCATTCAAGTTAGCTCTGGCAAGCAGTTTGCAAAGTTCAGTTTACATTGCAACTAAAAGACATTTGCCAATACTGTAAAAAGCATGGATATGATGTCTGGATGGATTTTACCTTCAAATCTCAGTGTGAATAGTATGTTAGGAGGGATAGAAAAGTCAAATGGCAAGAGATAGCAACTCTGCAGAAATATAATCCAATAATTGTTACATATATAGAGTGATGCTCCAGAAAAATGGAACAATTGGTCCCTCCATTCTTCCAGTGTGTGTGTGTGTGTGTGTGTGCACGTGCGTGCATGTGCACAAGCATGTGTGTGTGCTTAATCATTTGTTTGAATCTCTACAATGTCTTTGGGTACTTATGAAAGAGATGTATAAATCAATAATTAGGGAGCTTTTAATTATATCATTACAGTCAGAAACATTAGCCACAAAAGCTCCAAATGGTGTTACTCAAAGTGAACATAAGAGCAGAACATTCAGTGAATGAAGGGCAGTGCTTGGAATTTTTTTAAAAAATATCATTCCATCTCAATAATCCCCAAACATAATGGTTAAAGAAGTTGAGTTGGATAGAAATATAGGCATTCAGACAGGGCTAGATCCTTGAGGGAGCCAGCACAGAGGACCAGACTTCTTGTGACTTTAGTGGAGACAGAAACCTCTAGCTATGGGCCAGATCTCAAGAAAAAGACAAAATAAATCCAATCACACTTAAAGTATTGATATTCTAATAGGTATGGATCACTTAAGGAAACCAGGTGTCACCATCCCAGCCCCCTACATGAAAAGTCACTGTTCTTTAAGCATTCCTGCTTGGTAGGTGACTTACTTCTCCATTTGTCCCCAATTTAATCAATTTTACTGGAGCAATTAATCTTATTGGTTCACCATAGTTCTGTACTACCTTATGCCTACCTTGTGAGTTTTCATGTTTTCCCCATCTTGGACTCATCTCACCTAATACTCTATAAAAGTCCCTAGAAAAGACAGAGTCTTCAGTAATTCACTTGGGACCCCTTCTGTCACTCTCTCAGACAGAATATTTCTTTCTCTTAATAAGTATATTATGGACCTCTCTCCACTCTGGAGAGCCCTGCAGCTGATGGATCATTGGCAGAACTTCTCCCTCCACCCCAGAAACCCCTGCAGCTAGCAGATGGTCAGCAGAACCTCCTTCCCACCCCAGAGATCTCAACAGCCTAGGGACCATCAGTGACCCCATCTACCACCTGAATAACACTGGTGGGCTGATGGAAGTCTCAGCAACCCTTTACCCATACAGAAGACCTCAGCAGGCCTGTGACAGTGTGCTGAGTTTCCTCCTAAAATGGAGGTCCTCAGTGGGTCAACAGGTACAGCAACAGATGCTCCCATCCAGCTGTAGGACTTTGGCAAACCCAGCAAGAGTGTGAGTGAGTCTTTCTTCCACACAGAGAACACTGGGTGAGTTGAGGAGAGTGCCAACAAGGCCTCCCCTAACCCAGAGGAGCTTGAAAGGTCCTGGGAGACCCTCAGTGACACAGTAGAGTCCCAGCTGAAGTGCACAATATTGCTAGGTGAATCTGGAAGCCTGGAGCAGCCTAAAGCCCTAGTAACAATAGTAGCTAAGGGTTGGCTTATACCAATACTCTTATGATAGTCAGCCTAGGGAGAATATAACACCCACCCAACAGGACCTGCTGGAGGATTTCAGATGACTGTCCCCTCCCCTTCATTGTGGGACCCAGCAGTTGGATAAGCATCAACCACAGAGTAGGACCCTAAGACACAAACTATAGTCAGTTGAGATTAGTGGGATTGGAAACACCAACATATTAACATAAGAGGTGAACATGACAAAACTAAAAAGCAAAATTCAGTCTCAAACATCCAGTCCATCAGGAACAAGTGCAGGAGACATTGAAATAGAGGACATTAGAAGTCATACATATGAAAGTTTTGAAAAGATAGCAACTGAAATAAAGAAACAAACCCATGTGGCTATACAGGAAATCAGTTTAGAAATAACCTCTCAAGTAAAGAAAGAAATGACAACCTTAATAAAGGAATTGTTTAGCATAGCTAGAGAAGACAAATATAAAAAAGTAAAGGATCATGGAAAAATGATGGAAATCTTGAGATAACAATTTAGGGCATAAATACAATGGATGAAACAAATTCAAAGAGATATCTCAGAAATGAAAAACTCCAATGAAAGCTGTCAAAACCATTTGAATGAAGCTGAGGATAGACTTTCTGACCTTGAAGACAGGATCACAGCTAGAGATCATGAAAGGAAAGAAATTTTAAAAATAATGAGGGAGCATGAAATAACAATTCAACAGCTTCAAGATGATGCAAAGACAAGCAATATAAGATTGATAGCCATCAATGAAAATGCAAATGACTTTAAAAACGATTCATAGAAGTAATAGCAGAAAATCACCCAGACCTGGAAAAAAATTGGATATACAGATAAGTGAGGCATATAGAATGCCAAACTGTCAGGATGAAAATAAATCTACACGTAGATATATAATAGTTAAGATCCCAGAAATACAGCATAAAAACAGAATACTAAAAGCTGTTAGACAACAGACACAACTCACTTATCAAGGAAAGCCCATTAGAATCATGGCAGTTTTTCAATACAAACCTACAAGTTTAGATGACCTTGTAGTGAAGTATTTCTAGCCCTGAAAGAAAACAACTTTCAACCCAGGTTGATGTACTCTGCAAAATGTTCTTTCAAAATTGATGGAGAAATAAAACACTTCCATGACAAACAACAACTCAAGAAATTTATGTCTGCCAAGCCAGCCCTAGAAAGATTACTAAAAGACATACTAAAGGGAGACAGAAATGACTATAATTCCCTGAGGAAAACAGAAACAAACCACCAGGCAGTGCAAGCAATTAAACAAGAGGTAAAAGCAGGAACAACAGGAAACAACAGGAACAACAATAGGAACAACAAGCAGGAACAACAACAGGAAAATAACATGACAAATTTAAGGCAATACATGTCAGTTATATCCATCGACGTAAATGGCCTCAATTCACCAATTGAAAAAAATAGGCCGATAGAATGAATCAAGAAACAGTATCCAACAACATGCTGTGTGCAAGAAACACATCTGACTCAAAAGGAATCTCATAGACTAAAATTCAAAGGATGGAAAGCAATATTTCAAGTGACAGGAACCCAGAAAAAAAGCATGATTAGCTATTCTGTTCACAGACTGTAAATTTCAAGCCAAAAATGATCAAAAGAGATAAAAAAGGTCACTACATACTTGTTAGGGGAAAAATTCAAGAGGAAGAGCTAAAAATCATAAATGTATATGCACCAAATACAGGAGCACCCAACTACATAAAACAAATATGAATAGACATGAGAAACCAAATAAGCAATAACACAATTTTAACAGGGAACCTTGGGGGCAGAGCTAAAGATAGCGGATCAGTAAGCAGCAAAATACAGAGCTTCACTGTGAGAAACAGCTCAGATGCTGAAATAAAACATCCTGGAGGAGACCAGATGGAGGGAGATGGACCCTCTCGACCAAGGAAGAAACTAAAGGGAAAGGAGCCAGTCAAACTCACAGTCGTGGCAAAACCATCTGAACCACCCAGATTTGTGGCCATGGCACTCTTGTTGGAGCTGCGCAGACTTTTGGTTGCGGCACACTCACCACCAGAGCTGCAGTTGTGCTGAAGTTGGGGATCAGCGAACCCAATGAAGAACAGAGCCAGTGTGGAGATCTGCACTAACCTGCTATGAGTGCTCAGATTAAGACCCTCCCTGGGAAAGGAGTGACCAACTGGATGACATATTGGAATTGGGCAGGACGGGCATGAACAAGGAATGGCAGTGACTACAGTTGGTGGCTCCCTGCCCAGAGCAGATTGGTGGGATCTGCTTGGGCTGGGTCACACCCCTGCCCAGGACCCAATAGCCAGCCGAACTGGTTCCATACATGCAGCACACAGTAATGCAGTGAAGGCCCCGCTGGTGGACTGGCTCAGAGGGGAGGAGTGAGCCTACACTGCGGTTGCTTGCACCTCAGTGACCAACAGCAAACTGGAGAGGGCAGAAATCCCTAGCCAGCAACCTTTAGAAGAACCATAACCAACAAGACAAAAATCACATGATCATCTCAGTAGACACAGAAAAAGCTTTTGATAAAGTTCAACACTTGTTCATGATAAAAACCCCACAGAAACTCAGAATAGATGGTCTTTACCTCAATCTGATAAGAGTCATCTATGACAAACCAACAGCCAATATTATACTAAATGACCCAAAACTGAAATCTTTCACTCTAAAATCAGGAACAAGACACGGAATGAAACTCCCAACCTACTGTATGTATGGTACAAGTTCATGTTCTGTAAAACTGAAGAATGAAGTTTAGGAACAATGGTGGTAGAGCAGAATATGTTTATTGAGAAAGCTTCTGTCTGGGACAAACAGAAGGGATCCCAAGTGGGTTGCCAAAGACTCTGTCTTTTCTAGGGACTTCTACAGGGTAAAACCATGAAGTCAGATGGGTCCAAAATCTGTGGAAAATCTGGGAACTCACAAGGCAGATGGGCATGAGGTGGGACAGAACTCTGGTCAACCAATAAGATTAATCATTCAGGTAAAACTGACCACATCAGGGGCAAATGGTTGAGTGAGTCATGTAGTAAGCATCACATAGTAAGCAGGCATATTTATAGAGCAGTAAGTCTTCTCATATGGGTTTGGGATGGTGACTCCTGACTTCCTCAAGGTGGTAGAGAACTATTTAGAATACCAATCCTTAGGATGTGGGTGTATTTGCTTGATCCTTTGTCTTGAGTTCTGGCCCACAGCAGGAGGTGCTTGTCTCCTCTAAGATCACAAGACATTTGGTTCTCTGTGCTGGCTCCCTTGAGGGCCTAGCCCTGTCTGACTGCCTATAATATTTCTAACTAACTCAGCTGCCTGTAACAGTAATATGAGTCAGCGTTCTTAGTGACCAAAATGGAAGTCACCTTTTTGCTTATATCTTGGTGCATAACAAACTATTCCTCAAAATTAGTGGTTAAAACAGTTTGTTGTCTCTCATGATTTTGTGGGTGACTGGGCTCAGAGAGATAGTGCTAGTTTAGTGCATCTCATAAGTCATGGTCTGGTTTTGGCTGGGAGTGCTGGCGTTTGAGGATACCCTGGACCTTGTCCCTACCATTGCTCCCTCCATGGTGGGAAATTGCTCTTAGCTATCATCTTCCCTACAAGCAAATTTCTTATACCTTTATGATTGGGGAAAGTTTTGCAACTTGAAGAGAGCTATCAAGGAAGTTAGGGTCCTGTCCTTTCAGAGAAATTGGGAGACTGGTGCTATTTCCCTTGACATTGTTTTTACATTTTAAAGACATGGCCTCTAGCACCTGGAGAATGACATTCCTAAGTAAGAGAGCAGACAAATAGCCTATCTTTCAAAAGGACTTAGGTAAATTTCAAGCATAACAGAAGGTACTTACAATCACAAATTTCCTACAGTAAATGGTATAGGAAAAAGTTTCCCCATGGAACATTAAACCTGTTAATTCTGAGTGGCATTTGTTTTTAAACTGTCACAGTTAGACCTCTTACTTTGTGTTTTTGACAGGAGGTAAGCTATGTCCTGCACAGGACCTTGCCCAGAGCCATTATTCCCAGAACAGAGAGAAGCTACAAGAAATGTTATGATTCAGTCTTGGAAGTCAAACAGTGCCACTCTGCCACAGTCTGCAGTAAGTTGCACAGCTACCCCACAGGCAAGGTTTTCCAAACGGAGAGATATAACCCAGGGTTGTAGGGCTAACAGCAGACTCATCTTTAGAGACAAGCTGTCATACTTTTCTAGAGGGACTGAGCAGAAAAGAATATGGATATGTGGAACACATGTCCTCAAGATTCTTTTCCACTACAATAAGAAAGTTTTATTTATTTATTTATTTATTTACTTATTTTGGTACCAAAGATCAAACTCATGACCTCATGCTTACCAGGCAGGAACTTATGCCACTGAGCTGAGTCTCCAGGCCTATTTATTTAAAAACCAGAGATGATGGAAAGGAAAAACTACCCCGGAACTCCATGTATCCCCATAGATTGAAATAATCATGTACTTTCTTTCTTTTTTTGGGGGGGGGCCCAAATGAGCTGCATAGCACTGGGTTTGTTACACTGATCCCAAACAAACATTGGAATGAGCATTATTTTACAGACTGAACTAGTTTCTTGGTAATATGGCATGATCTTTAAGCAGCCCATTTACCATTAACCAAAAAGACTAACTTAATCAACAAAAGTAAATCTTACATAAAACTAGTAACAGTAGTTCCTGGCCCAGGGTTTAGCTCAATGACACAAGCACCTGCCTGGCAAGCATGAGGTTGTGAGCTCAATCCCTGGTCAAAAAAAAAAAAAAAAGAAAGAGAAAAGAAACAATAGTTTCCATTAGTTTGTTGAATAGTTTGCCATTATTATATCTTCATTCACCCCATTTTATTCTTTTTTAACATTTTTTAATTTTTTATTTAAAGAAAGAAATAGAAAAAAAGAAAAAAGGTAGAATAATATAAAATGCAAAAAAATTAACATCATAAAATCACTAGTTGATACATTACATATTGTTACCTCAACAATAGTTGTTAAAGTTATAGAGTCAAAGCTTAAAAAGTGGCTAGACACTCAAACATTGACAATGAAAACTCTTCTGTTCAATGATCTAACAGAAATTTAATAATATGGTCATCTATCTTGCACACTGTACATACTGTTATATCCTTTAGAGCACTTTCCTTCTGTTTCACTTTTACAATATGTATTATACTTTTTGAATCTTATTAATCTGCCAGTGTTTATTATTTTTTACCAACAAAGTGAAAAGAAAACCCACAGAATGGGAAAGAATTCTAGCCAACAATTCCTCAAAGGACTTATATCCAGGACATATAAAAAATTGAAAATATCAAGCCCTCCAAATTCAAAGACCCTCTCCAAAAATGGGCATCAGAGATGAACATACAGTTCTCAGATGAAGATATACAAATGGCAAATAAATATATGAAGAAATGTTCATCATTACTGGTCACTTGAGAAATGCAAATTAAAACAGCATTGAGATTTCACTTCACCTCGGAAAGAATGGCTACCATCAAGAAATCAATTGATAACAAATATTGGTGAGGCTGTGGGGAAAAAGGAACACATCTCTGCTGTTGGTGGGAGTGCAGAATGGTGCAACCATGGTGGAAATCAGTATGGAGATTCCTCAGAAAACTAGGATTGGAGGTTCCATTCAATCCAGCTATTCCCCTCCTGGGTACTTTCCCAGGAAAATTGAAGAGGTCATGTCATAGTGACATATGTGCACCCATGTGCACAGCAGCACAATTTGTGATAGCTAAATCTTGGAAACAACCAAAATGCCCATCAACCGCAGAGTGAATGAAAAAAATGTGGTATTTCTATACAACAGAATATTACTCAGCTATAAAAAGGATGAGTTTGAGGCCTTCATAGGTAAATGGAGGCAACTTAAGTATATCCTCATTAATGAAATTAACAAGACTCACATTAGTAAATATCACATTGTCTCTCTAGTATAAAAAGTAATCATGTACCTTCATTTGAAGAAATTTAGTGTTAAGCTCTTGCTCTTAGTGATTGGATTTGGGCACACTTCAACTCTACCACCCAAGAGCAGGCTTTTCACATGACTTGCAATAACTCAGTATTGTCACAATTTCTGATTAACACAGTTTCCTAAAATAGAAGTTTATTACTGTCTTCTAATTCCAGGCCTGTAATAGCTTGCATCTAGGTGTCCCTCTCAAAGCCTCATGTGGTCACAGGTGAGTTTTTTCAGAGATGTGATGCTGTGTGATGCTGGGATTGATTCATGGTGCAGTGCTAGTATCAAGGGCACTAGGATTAATGGTGTGAGTGCTACCTACCTTAAGTAGCCTGGATAAGATACAAGGGATAGAAGTAGCTGTGGTCCTCCCTTGCTTGCTTTGGTACTTTCTGCCCACCATGAACTGTTTCTCCTCTATGATTCTTATCTGCCATGCTACCATGGCTTGGAGCCAGCCAAACATGGACTGAAACCTGTACAGAGTGTGAGCCAAGTAAACCTTTCTTCCTTTAACTTCGGGCATTGGGCATTTTGTCTCATCAATGAGAAAAGTAACTATGAGAAGGCTGAAAAAAATTGGGCCTGATTCAAACTTTATAACAGTAAATAAAGTGTGCTCTTAGCAGTTTTTATTTTTGTCTTCTGTCTAATGTGCTTTTCTTTTACATCTTTTTATCACATATCAGAACTCTTTTTCTGTATTCCTTAAGGTGCTACTTTCATATGTTGTAAAATCTAGTAGGGATGTTAAAAATACGTTGAGAATTCTTTATAGCCCTTCCTTGTATGATACAGGAACTTAAACAATAAGCTATCTTACAATGATTCATCAAGAGTTGCTGAACTCAGTGGGAACATCTCCATAGAAGTACAAAGGCCTAAGGGCATCTTTGTCATCAGTATGTTTCTACCCATAAATGGAATATAAGGAAGCAAACCACAATAACAAGAATAAAGTCCCACAGCAGTTTTTACTCTTAGTGATGTCTCAAAGGGTGCTCCAAGAAATCTCCCAAATCCTGTATAAAGATATATTTAGACTGTCTATGTATTTATATTTTTTCTTTTTGCTACTACAGTGCAATACCTGAGGCAGGAAGCAGTCTAACTTTCTGAAGAAAAGATACTTATTTAGACCATGGTTCTGGGGATTCAAAGGCGCAGTGCTAGTTCTTAGCTTTGGTGAGAATCTTCTGGTAGATGGCTGGACACAGGTGAGAGGGACAGATCACAGCACCAGACCGGAGTCCAGAGAGTGATTCTGAGATCAGTCTTGTCCTTAAAATGCAACTTATTCCTGCAACTTGTTCTTGCAAGAGCTTTCGGGTGCCCTAAGAGCTCCACTGATCCCTTCTGAGAGCATTTCCCCCAAAGACTTAAATACTTCTCACCAGCCTGTACCTCTTAAGGGTGCCAATGTCTCTCAGCACTATTACACTGCAGACCAAGATTCTAACACACAACCCTGGGAGAGCAGACACAACCCATATCAAAACCATAGCAAATATCATTGCAGTATAAACAACACAAGTGACATTTACCCTGGCTTAACAAGGGAAATGTCCAAGAACTTAGTGAAAGAATAAAGTGAATATGCTGAGTACATAGTTAGAATTTCACAGATGGTATAAAAGTGCTACTTTCCATTCTTTAAAGAAAGACTTGATAGTACAGATACAATTGGTGGGTAGGAATTTTCCAAATGTCCCCAAAATGGTAAGAATTGCTTAGAATATAGGTCAGAATTACAGTATATTCCTAACAGTAAGTAATTTTCTGGAAAAAACGTACGTGGATGTTTTTCAATGTATGCCCAGGAATCAAGTAACTTTTCAGAAAAAGTTATTACCTGAGACTCATGAATGGTTTTCTCTGATTGCAATTGGTTAAGTCTTTCCAGAAAAATGTCTTCTCCTTTGTATTTTCTACTTAGTGGACACCAACTTTGTTCTAGACACTATTGTAGGTACTGAAGATGCAGTAAAGAAAAAGAGGCTTAACATCTGCCTTTAAGGAGCACCTAAGGTAAGAAAGATAAGAATATTTCACAAATAAGTTAATAAGGTAATTTCAGGTACTATGTGGACAGTGTGACATAAATATATGCACAACCCTTCACAATTTGTAATAATAAAATGATCTTGGCATGAGGTAGGTTTTTGAATGGAAAGTTGACATAGTTTGGTTTGTTTTATTACAAAATCAAGCATCTAGTAGTGCTCAGCGAATGGACACAGTTTCAAAATGTTAAAATTTTGAAAAGTGTATACATTGGTTGTATCTAGTTGAGCAGTAATTTCGATCAGAGTTAAAAATGTTGATGGCTAAGAAAAAATGGAAAAGCCAAAGCAGAGTTTCAATGCATGGTTAGCAGGATGCTCAGAGATCTAAAAGAGGCTTAACCTCTAATGTTATATCTTCGGCAATTTGGGACTGTACAACACAGTATTCTAGGCAAGCTGATTTACAAACAACAGTAATTTGTTTAATATATGATCGGAGTCCTAAAATTCCAGATCAGGGTATCATCTAGTTGGCTTTTGATGAGTAATATCCTCTGGCTTATAGACCACTGACTTTCCATTAAGAGCTCTTTTTCTCTAAATGACTTAAAGCAAATTAAGTTGGAATTAGGAAAATTTTCAAATGACCTTGACAAGACATCAATATCTTTGTAGGATTTACTTAGACCTATAAGCTAGGTCGCAAAGATGAAATGTTACTCTTAAATCTGACACGGATTTCTATGGCATTTGGGGATCAATATCATATTGTTAATTTTAAAAGGCCAAAAGAAAGGTAGCCAGGCAAGTACCAGTTCCCACTGGTGCACAGGCAGTTCCCACCCAAGACCCCAACTGGCCTGACAACAAGACAGGAGATTGAAGTGAGACATTTTCAAGGGTGTATTTTTGAATGTCTAAGAAGGACAAAACCCAAGTCTTCCAGTTATTCTAAATTTTCAGCTATTTTTCAGGAGAAAGATGAACTCCCCTGACTTCTTATCATTTATTAGATGCACTAATAAAATATATTTTAGATCCTGATTCAATCGAGGGACAAATTATTCTTAAAGATAAGCTTATTAGCCAATCAGCCTCATATATTAGATAAAAGCTACAAAAGATGGCTTTTGCTTCATATAGTTCACTTGATATTTTGGTAAAACTTTCCACCTTAGTATTTTATAGCCATGATGAGGAAGAGGCCAATGAGACAAAAAAAAAGAGAGAGAGAGAGAGAGAGAGAAACCAGGAAAAAGGAGCTCCCTTTGTTGCAGCCTTAAAAGATGCAGACTTTAAATCTGACTCTCAGGGCTCCCAGAGGAACTCAAGAGTTATACACAGCTGTTACTACTGTAGAAAGCAGACCACCTTAAGAGGGATTACCTTAAGAGGCCCTCCCCCAAGTCATGCCCTAGTTTTAAATGGTGCCACTGGAGACATAAGTTCACTCTGAAGCAGAGACCTCCGAGCTCAGATTTGTTTCCCCAGGTGGTCCTCCGGGAGGACTAAAGGGTCTCAGGGCACTCATCTTCTGCCTCTTGCCAGACTGTCATCTCTGCCTGTCATCTCTGTGAAGGGGCCCTGAGTAATCATGACAAGAGGTTAAAAATCAGCCCATTGCTGGACATTGGCACATGTCTCTTCGTCCTTATCAACTTTGGTCTTCCTTCCAGGCACTGTACCTCAATCAACAGTCACCAAAATATATGTTGCATAAATTGTAACTGGGATAATGTTCTTTTCACTCATTCCTTTTACTAAAAGCCTGACTCGAGTGCTGGAGACATTTTATCCTGTCTAAGTGCTATAATACATATCCGGTTTGCCACCTAATCAAAATGATGCTGAGACTGGTTTTTACAAACACAGTACATATTGTTTTTCATGTATAAATGCTTAAGAAAAGAGTTTTTCATTTGCCAAAATCATGTATGAATCTGGTTCTCATAAGTTATCAAATTTAGAGATAATTATAATCAAATCTAGAGAGATTTATGACAAAATGTCAGACTCCATCAATAAAGGGACCTAAGTGTCAATGGGTTACAATTGCTATTCATTAGAAACAGTTTCTAAACTTACCTGTCAGCTCTAACTCTCATGCTTTGATTATACATGCCTTTGTATACAAACTTTGATTATATATGCTTTGATTAAAATTTGTTGTTGCCTAACAGTGCCAAACCCCAAGGCATTATACAGATGAAACCAATAACAAATAAGCTAAATTCTTTTTAGATTCCTTTTACTGGGATTTACCAGATCTCTTCCAGAAAAAAGGTTATATGACACATATTGAGACCTTAACTAACTATACTCAACAGGCCTTAAATGAAAACCATAGCTGATCTCTTTCTTCTAAATAAAAAAGTAAAATTAATAAGACAGGGTATCCTCCAAAATTGGATGGCCTTACACATTCTAACAGCAGCACAGGGGGATACTTGTGCAATTGTAAAACCTAAATGTGTGTACATTCCTGATCCTTCTGCTAATATCTCAATAGCTACTCAAGATATTAGATGACAAATCAACGACATGTCAGACTATAAAATTCCCTGGACTTTATCCTTATATTCCCTATGGGAATTCATTACTCCCTATGGGAATATATTCTCTTGGTGGAAATCATTAGTAACTGTACTCATAATTATCCTATTAATTCTATTATTTAGCCCATGCATATTTAATAGTTTCTTTTCCTTTGTCTCCTCCAAACTTGAAGCTGTAGGCCTACCCAAGGTAAATGTGCATGGTGTCTATGAAGGGCCTTTAGAATGATTCTCTGAAGAGTATCCCTAAGTGCTGATCAACAACAACACCCCATTCAGCCTAAAGAAGCCAGATTAGTCATCACCCATTACTCCCTCAGGGCAGTTTGGTTTACTTCTTCAGATGGGTGATGGTTACAGGCAGCTGAGTTAGGTAGAAATATAGGTAGCCAGACAGGGCTAAGTCTCAAAGGAGGCAGTGCATAAGGCCAGATACCTTGCAACCTTGGAGGAGACAGACATCTCCAGCTGTGGGCCAGGCCTCAAGACAAAAGATCAAGCAAATACCCCACATCCTAAGGACTGTTATTTTAAATAGTTCTCTATCACCCTGAGGAAGCCAGAAGTCACTATCCCAGCCCACTATAGGAAGAGTCACTGCTCTTCGAGCATGCCTATTTGCTTTGTGACTCACTTCCCCATTTGTCCCCAATTTAATCAATTTTACCTGAACAATTAATCTTATTGGTTTATCATAGCTCCATATCACCTTATGCCCATCCTGTGAGTTCCCATGTTTTCCCCACCTTGGACCCATCTCACCTCGTGGTTTTACTCTATAAAAGTCCCTAGAAAAGACAGAGCCTTTGGTAACCCACTTGGGATCCCTTTTGTCTTTCTCTCAGACAGGAACTTTCTTTCTCTCAATAAATATATCCTGCTCTTTAAAAAAAATTAAAAGAGGTCAAAGACACTCTCCATTTTTCTTCCTTTTGCTCCTATCTATGGGTAATATGTATATTGAAGACTCTCAGAATTAATGGGAATGAGAGCACTCTCTTGGAACCATTATTAGTTAGCAGTTTTGGACATGAGGAATGAGAATAGGAGGAAGAAAGTCTGAGGACAAAAATAAAACAGAATTTCCTGAAGAATACAACAACAACAACAACAAAATATAAAAAACCCTCCATCCACTCACTGCCAACAAAACTCCTCCCTAAACATTAGCACACATTTAATTGTATTTATGTAAAATAATATTATATTAGTCAGCTTTTCATTGCTGGAACAGAATACCTGGCATCCACAAATTAAAGGGGAGCTTCATTTTGACTGTTTCAAAGGTTTTAGTCCATGTTTGGTTGGCACAAAGGTAAAAAAAAATCATAGCAGAATGGCAGGGTGAAGGAAGGCTGTCCACCCATGAAGCAGACAGCAGAGCTCCAGAGACCAGATATGATACCCAAGGCCAGGCCTTCACAACCCACTGTCTCCAACTGTCCCCTACTTCTTATAGCTCATTCAGCTATCAGAATGTGAGTGCCCTCCTGATATAATCACATATTCAGAAGTCTCTTAATCCTGTCAAGCTGACAACCAAGGTTCATTAGCACAGATATGTATGTAGATACACTGAGGAATTAGAAAACACATATAATTATATTGATTTCAACTGTTTTTTAAACATCAACATCCCCCTTTCTAACCAGAAATATTGCAGAACAATGAGCATAGTATGGCTCAGTTTCAATGAATGGAAATAACTCTAGATATGCTGTAGGTGCATGTAAAAACAGAGAAAGTGTGAACATTTAAAAATCTGCACTAGGCTTCTGGGGCTGCCATGGCAAAGTACCACAGACCGGTGGCTGAAATGTATTTTTCATAGTTTTGGACACACAGTCTCAGACATGGTCAGGTTCTTGTTTGGCTTCCTGGCTTCCTGGTTGGCAGAGAGCCTTCTTCAGCCTGTGTCTTTACATGGTAGGAAAGAAAGACACACACACACACACACACACACACACACACACACACAGAGAGAGAGAAGGAGAGAGAAGGAGAGAGAAGGAGAGAGAGAGAGGGAGAGAAATAGTGATTCCATTCTCAGAGTACCCATCTAAACCCAATCACTTCCCAAAAGTCCCAATGGTTTCTCAAATGCCATCACATTGGAGATTAGGTTTCAACAGATGAACTTTTGGAGACTACACTCAGTATATAGCAGTGGCTTAAACCAAAGGTGTTTATTTTTTCACAGTTCTAAAAGCTAGCAAGACTGAGATTGTGGTATGGCAGAGTTGATTTCTTCTGGAACCTGTCACTTTGGCTGGTAATGACCATTTTCCTTTTGTGTCTTCACATGGTCCTCCTCCTGCGTCTGTGTCCTAATCTATTTTTGTAAGACATCACTTATTTTGGGCGAGGGCCTTACCCTAGTGACTTCCTGTTAAGACCCTGTCTCGAAATACAGTCACTTCCTGAAGTACCAGCGGGTAGAACTTTCATACATGAATTTTGGAAGGACACAGTTCAGCTCATCATGAAATTCATCTGTTAATATGTGGTATTTCAGAGGGTGGGACAAGAAAGAATATGGAAGAGGCTGGTTTGATGTTTCAGCAAACATGTGTAACATTATTTTAATCCATGGAGGAATGAAAGCACAGAAATCGTGCTTTAGGTATGGATCAATCCGGAGCTTCACGATGTCGCTAAAGCAGTGCTCCAGACTCCTGCATTGTCTATATTCTGCTTTGACTTTCACCTGAGTTGCTTTGACTTCCACTTGAGCTGTTAATCCTTTAAACTATGGTAGCAATGGCAGCAATAGTTCTAACAGCACACAGCCTCAGACTCAGAGCAGGAATAGCAATGTCTTTTTTCTAAATTCTCATAGAAAAGAGAGACACTTTTTTCCCTAAATTTCAAAATACATCTCCTGCTTTGCTGGTCTGAATTGAGCCATGTGCTCTTCTGGGGACCAGAATTGCTGGCCAAAGGTCACATACTGACTGCCTTGTCCAGTCAAGGATCACTCTTGGAGTTGTTCAAACTTCTTCCTGAAAATGGAGAAAAGGTATTCTTCAAAGGAAAATTGGTGTCCGTTCTGGCAGGCAACTTGGATGCTGGGGAAGCCATCAGTCAATGCCTGCAGCTCACCAGGATCTCTCAGGTAATCTCTAATTTCAGCTCTCAGTCTTATGGCCAGGGAAACTTCCACACAGTTTCCATCCATTTCTCATCTCTCACTTCTGAGTTCACTGCATTTGTAGTTAATAAAAATCTCCCATTAGAATGTGGATTCCAGGAGGGTACATCTTTCACCAGCAGCTGGAAAGTGACTGGCATTTAATAGGTATGTGTGGGATAAAAGAATATTTACTGAGGCTCTATTATGTGCTGGAGCATTCTTAACAATGATGATACAGTGGTAAAAACTCTAAGAGCTATCATCCAGAATTTCTATTCGGTGGGCAACGTGGACACTGAAGACATACCTAACAGGCTAGTCATCTATGTCACGAAGTAACATACAACTGGGAACAGAGTGTGATAGAAGAGAGGAGATGGTGGTCAGAGAAGACCCCTGTGTTTGAGAGATTCAAGCAGAAACCTTATTGGAGCAAACCTTGAGGATATATGGTGGGGTCATTATTACTCATAAAGCAAGTTCAGAGGCTAATCCTCCATTATATCAGCTCAGAGTTTTACTTTCCGAATAGTAACAAAATGAATGCAGCAACCAGAGGAGAGCTTGTGAAAAGGATGCAGGTGTTTTCCCTGAGCCCCTGGAAGATGTATAACACAGGGAATAATCAGGAGCTAGAAAAGCATCCAGGACTCAGAAAGAAATCTCTCTAAGACTTCACAATGCATATAGCCACTCAGATAGTTGATTAATTTATTAACTAGTAAGTTAAATAATATTTTTTCTATGTCATAGTAATAGTGGGAAGTGATGCACGGCCAAAGAGAGACAACAAGAAAAGTGCATAACAAAAATATTGTTGATGGTTCTAAGTTCTATGAAGAAGGATAAATGGAGAGGAGAGGAAGGGACTTTGGTAGTGTTTAATTTATAACTGAGCTATGGGAAGATCTCACTAAAATTTGGTATTCCAACATCTCCTAAAAGACACGATAGAGTGAATGAGTTACAGGGATCACTGGAGAAGAGATTCTAGGCAGAGGGAGCCGCAGAGGTGAAGGTCTGCAGTATGCAGTTGGAACTACAGCAGGGAGACCAGAGAGACTGCGCAAGACGAGGAAAGGAGACAACCAGTCAGAAAGAGAATAGATTTCAGACATAATGGTGATCGCTAGATCATGCGGGTTTTTGTGGACTATTTCAGCACTCTTCAGTTAAAGTGAGGGGCAAAATCTGATTGATGGGAATTGAACTCAGTCACTATGATCCTCTGTGTGGAATAGATTGAGGGGATAGAGCACGAACAGCCTACACCTGTTAGGGGGACCTTACAACAATCCAGGGACAGATGCTGGCAGTAGAGAGGAGAAAGCTGAAGAGAGTGTCCCTGCCGCATCTGCTGTATTAATTAACATGTCTCTCCAGGGTGATGATGACAGTGGGATGTGATTAGGTTAGAAACTATTTCTCTGCCACTCTATACAGCACATCGTGGCTGCTGCAGAGGTTTCTGGGCTCAGTTCTGAATTCCAAGCTCAGGGTGAGCAGGGATTCACTATGGATCCATTCATCCATGAGGACAACAGGGCTTGGTTGCCACACAAGCTGTGGACAGGGGACCCCACCAAGGTGTCACATTATGTGGCTCACAGGTGACCCCTCAACTCGGTGACATCCCTGAATATATCTACGAAACCTCACCAATCAAACATGCTTTCTTTTTCAATTTTTGCTTTTACCTTGCTGGAGTCTTTTTAAAAAAATTTTATTTTAAAGAGGGTAAAATTAAACACAACAAAATAGAACAAAACAGAACATAAGAAAGCAATGTAAGAGACACAGATTTCAAAGCAAGACAGCCAGAAATCTTTACCATCTTTCATATTGTCTCTTGTTTTCTTCCAAATAGTTGTGCGTATCTTCACATACAGTTAATTCATACAAAACAACATAGTATAAAACTGATCCAAACAGGATAATGAAGGCATTTTAGGTCTTCAAGACAACACAATAAGGAAGTCAACAATGACTGTCATAGTGTTTCACATTCTCTTCAAAACAGCTGTCCATACCGTCAAGTATATTGAAATTAAACAAAACAAAACAAAACAAAACAAAACAGGCTAAAACCACTCTGAACAAAGAATAATAGTATTGCTGGATTTCACATCATGATGCTATGGAATCAGCACTGGGTACTGTAGTGTCTCTTTTTCTTCAACGTACCTGTTAATTTCGTTGTGCATTATACAATTGATTCTCATAAACTGTTTAGAAGTTCTATGCATGCATGAGTCTCTGCATATATATCTATCCTTTATGTATTAGAGGGAAAAATGAAACAAAGCAAGACAAACCAAAACAAATTCCTAAAAAACATGAAATGAAAAAGTCATATAAAACCACAATACAAGGTGATCTACTATGGTTACTATGATGTCTCTTGCTATCTTCAACAGAATTGTCTGTATCATCAGGCATAGTATAATTGAACATAGCAGTACATAACAATATTTAAAAACCAAAACGTTGGAGATATAATACGATCATAACAGCTGATCTTGAATCATAACAGATTCAAATAAAATCAGTCAATACAAAACAGTCATCTAACAAACCAGATTCAAATAGGGTCAGCCATAATAAGACAGTGTAATTATACAGGGCTTCAGATTAAGTTAATAGGAAATTAAGGATGATTACCATAATATATCCTGCTATTTTCAGGATAGCTGTCTGTGCCTTCAAATCTAGTACAAGAGGACAAATTGGAACAGAATATAATCCATCTAAACAGAGTGGTGAGAGTAATGTGGATTTTAAATCCTGATACACAATTAACAATATCCTTTGTCTTCCTTTTTTAGAAAATTCCTCCCCTTTCACTCGCATAGGGTGCACTGCACATTTTGGGTCTCACCAACTCCCTCAGTTTTTAGATTGGGGGAGAAACCTGCTATTTACCTAAGTGGTTCTGAACCTTTTTACCCTTGGGCTTGATCTTAAGTTGTATTCCTTTACCTACAAAAGCTTCGAGGTTTTCCTTTGTTATAGCTGAGTAGTTCTCTACTGCACAAAAGTGTCATGTCTTTCCAACCCATCTGTAGGTGCTGGATGAGTTGCCCGTATTTCTTTCTGGTTCCCTGTCACATAGAGCATTGTTTTCTCATATTTGACTTTCTGCCCACAAACCCTCTTTCAGGTTAATTACATTTCCTATATAGAGCATCTTGATGGACCCTATTCCCTGATCTACTCTGCCTGTGTTTCTTTTTGTTAGTGTATGAAGAAGGCCATCTATGTTAGACATTATAGCCAACCTTCTCTGCCTCATCTCTGCTATGCTGTTTTTCTGCTGTTGGTTGTCTATTTTCCCCTTCATTCCACTCTCTACCCCATTCATTGAGGCCTCTCTGCCACTGTTCCTAAAATCTTGGTGTTTTTTTACTTTCTCTCTCTAGAATGTCCTTCAATATTTTTTGTAGGGTTGGATTGGTGGTCACAAATTCCCCCAGTTCTTCTTTGTCATGGAAGCATCTTGTTTCTCCATTAATTTTGAGAGATAATTTTGCAGGGTACATCAATGTGGGTTGGAGGTTATTTTCTTTCAGGGCTTGGATTAGTTTGCTCCAAGCTCTTCTTAAGTCAAGAGGTTTGTGTCAAGAGGTCTGCCATGGTTTTGATGGGTTTTCCTTTATAGGTGATCTGTTTGTTTTCTCTGGCAGCTTTTAATATTCTGTTCTTGTATTGAATTTCTGCGATCTTGACTATTATATGTCTGGGTGTAGATCTGTTTTGGTTGTAGGTGGTTGGAGTTCTGTATGCCTCACACATCTGAATATCATTTCCTTTTCCTAAGCTTGAAAAATTTTCCTTAATTATTTCTGTGAATAGCATTTGTATTTCCTTTGTGTTTACTCCTGCTTATTCACTCACACTTTTTATTCTTACATCATAGATCCTCTTATCATCTTCTAACCTTTGTATTGTTACTGCCTATCTCCTTGTTATTTTTAAGAGATCTTTCCTTTCATGATTACCTGTTGCAAACCTATCTTCAAGTTTTGTTAATCTATCTCTAATTTCTTTCAGGCAGTTTTGCCAGCTTTCAACAGAGTTTTTAATTTCCTGGTAATCTCTTTGAATCTGTTTCATGTATTCTGGGTTTTTTTTTTAATATTCTTCATCAAACGTATCTTTCCTTCTTTTGTGTTCCTCCATTCTTCCATCTTTGCCTTTTTGGGAGATGCTTCACATTTCTTTCATTAATATTCTTATGTCTTGCTTTACTTGTATTAATATTTCAGTTTTGAGCTCATCTATGATGTCACCAAGATATCTTTTTATGTCAGCTGATGCCGTGTCTGATATTACATGTTTGCTACCCTCAGTCTCTTCTGTATTTACGTCTCCTGGATCCATATTTGCTGTGTTGGTAGCTGGGGACTTTTTCTTATTTCTTTCTCTTGTCATGTTTCTGGTTTCTTCCATACAGGTGTATGGTGGAGGTCCCAGTCCCTTTTCTTGTTGGTTATGGCTCTTCTGAAGGTTGCTGGCTAGGGATTTCTGCCCTCTCCAGTTTGCTGTTGGTCATTGAGGTGCAAGAAGGGGCAGTGTAACCTGGCCCCCCCTCTCCGAGCCAGTCAGCCAGTGGGGCCTTCACCACATTAGTGTGTGCCACATGGACCGAACTGGTTTGGGACATTTTGGGGACAGTGTTGTCCCCGGCTATTGGGTCCTGGGCAGGGGTGTGACCCACCTATGCAGATCCTATCAATCTTCTCTGGGCAGGGAGCAACCAAGTGAAGTCACTGCTGTTCTTGTTCATGCCCGACCTACCCAATACCAATATGTTGTCCAGTCGACCACCCCTTTCCTGCGGGAGGGTCAAATTCTGAGCACTCACTGCAGGTCAGTGCAGTTCTCCAACCTACCTCTGTTCTCCACTGGGCTCGCTGATCTCCAACTTCAGCACGACTGTGGCTCTGGTGCCGTGACTGCCACGACCGCCAGTCCAAGCGGCTCCAGTGAGAGCACCGTGACCACGAGTCTCACCAACTCCACTGGGAGCACTGTGACTGCGAGTTTGACCAGCTTCCTTCCCTTGAGTGCCTTCCTGGGTCGAGAGGATCCATCTCCCTCCATCTGGTCTTCTCCAGGATGCTGTAGTCCGGCATCTGAGCTGTTTCTCCCAGAGATGCTCCCTGCTTTGCTGCTGATTGATCTGCCATCTTTAACTACTCCCCTGTGCTGGAGCCTTAAAGACTCATCTTGGAGACTCCCCTGACCCTGTGTTAGGCTCTTGTGTTTGCGTATTCCTCGTGTTCCCTAAGTCTCTCCTTGCTAACAAGCCCATCCCATACTGAACTAGTCTGCATGTTAATGGTTGGTTTGTTTTTTTCTCTTTGCAGAGCACACTTGGGACTGAGTCTAGGTCCTTCACTGAACTATGTTATATATATATATATATATATATATATATATATATGACAAGGTCCCACTAAATCACTCAGTTGCCCAGTCTGTTTTTAAAATTGTGATCTTGCCTCAGCTTCACAGACTGCTAGATTTTCATGTGTTGACCACCATGCCTGAATAATTGTCTGTTTTGAATTTAGATCTTTGAAGGCAAAAATTATGTCCTCTTTCGCACTATATTAACATCACCTTCCAAATTTAGCAGCATAATAAGTGCTTGACAATTATTTTCATATTGAATTACACTTAATTTTTGACATCCTTTTTATGCTCTAGTGTTTCTATTTGCCCTCCTAACTAGAAAACAACAATTAGAACAACAACAATAACAACAGCACTTCTTCTAGTGCCCAGTACAGTGCTGACCTCTCTTTCTTTCTTTCTTTCTTTCTTAACCCTTCTGAGACAGGGTCTCACTACACAGTCCAGGCTGGCCTTGAGCTCACTTTGTAGCCCAAACTGGCCTTGAACTCACAACCATCCTCCTGCCTCAGCTGCCCAAGTGCTGGGATTACAGGCATGCACCACCACATCCAGCTATTTTTCTTGATTACCAAAAGTAGGGTGAAAGATCACAGATTTTGAAATTATTAAAGGAATGAAAGTACCTACTTTCCAGCGCTAGGTGGTGCTGTAGGCAAAGTATGAAAAGTGGGGCGTTGGATTGTGCTTAGCTGTGTTCAGGGAAAGATGCCTTTCCATTTCCACAATAGATCTTTATTTTCTCTCCCCTGAAGTGGTGCTGTGATTGTGGTGCAGGATTGGAAGAATCTGCAAATACCAGTGTTAGAGCTGAGAAAAATTTAAATGTATGTTGCTGGCCAGGCAACAAAGCAGGCATTTCTGGGAATAAGCATCTTCAGGACAGAATGAGCCTAATCTCTAGCAAGAAAGCCTCCTGAATCCATTAGAGGGAGAAAGCAGCAATCACCCTCATAACTTACAAGAGTAACTTTTCTTACTGTTTTTAACTCTCAGACCTGCTGTTGTCACCTACAGCTCATGAGTCTGCAAAGAAATGGCCTCAGCTGGAGAGATTCTAGTCTCTAAACACAGCTCTGTAGAAGGGGGGGATTGATATAGAAAGTGTCTGTCTGTAGTCTATCTCCATTGCCAATAACCTGTCATTCTTTGGGAAGCCTGGGGGACCTGTCTGTGTCAGCCATCATTGTCTGACACTGCAGTCTGTCATCTGACCTGGCTAGCTAGAGGGGAAACTGCTCAGTCCTCCCTGCTCCTAAAAAATACGTCCGGGGCTTTTCCCTCAAGTGAGCAGTAGGAGTTTTTCAGCAAAGAAAACACAAGTCTTACTTCTTTGGAGATTAGTCCACAAGTTACTTTTGCAGTGAACCCTCAGCTGGAGTTCTTTGATAACACCAACTGGAATTCAGTGGTTACTGTACTTTTAGGCATGTGTTTGGCTCTTTCGATACATGAAGTTACCTTGTAATGTGATGTGGCCATCATCACCATCTCCGCTTTCAGAGAAGGACTGAGGTTTGCAGAGATTTAAGAAGATTTGTCTTAGGACCCACAGGGAGAAGATGGTACAAGGTGAATTAAGTGTCTAGTTGTCCAGGGTCTTACTTTGTCTTTTATATAGGTCAAGTTAGTGACATTTTCTCTGTTCTCACTTCTCTGTCGATATTCACTTCCACTGAGTGGTTTGCTATACAGTTGCTCCGCCCATTCTTTTCTGCTTTACCACAATCATCGATTTATTGCATACTTTTTGTTTATCCCTGTCTTGTTTAAGGATGGCCTTCTAAAAAATTAAAAACCATGAGACCAGTTTCTGCGGTGATCACTTTCCCTTGGAATCTCTTAAGGGTGGGTCACGATGCATAATTAAGACTCTCAAACATTCTCCTTTTTTCTTCCTACTTCGTAGTTCCTCTTTCAAAGCATAAAATGAATCACATGGTTTATAATGGGCAACAAATTCATAGGTCATAGTTCAATATTAAAGTATGTTTTAGTGGAAGAAAATTCTTAAGCTTGGTTATGAAAAGTATTATCAGTTAGACAGGTGAAAGCTTTGTAACACCAGATGGCGCTGTTCTCTTCCCGTGGTATGAGTCCCTCTTACCAACGCTGTGCCAAGTCCTGAGATTTGCCTCCAGTATCCTGCCTGATTTGTTCCCTTTGTAACAATATCCTGCCTGGTTTGTTCCCTTTGTAAGCACAGGCGTGTATGCCCGTACAAAGAACCAACACATGGGTGCTGCCACCTCTACCTTGATGCAGTAGGTGATGCTCTCATGGCCTTTTCTAGGAAGAGCTAATATCCTTGGAAGTATAGGTCTCCCTCAACACATGCTCCCCATGATGTGCAAATATGGGACAATTTCGGGACGGTATATTTCTCATGGAGGTAACCTCATTTACCTCCTCATTATTGCTTTTTCCACTTCTCTTTCTTCTCTGTGAATTTTCTTTTCCTTCTCCTTTCTTTCTCTCCTCCTCCTCCTCCTTTCTTCTCTTCCTTTTGCCAAACAGTCGCTCCAATGTCCTCTACATTTCTGGCTTTATCTTCTGGCCCTTCTTAGTTTTCCAGGGATGCATTTTCTTTGTCTGTCTTTAAATTTTGTTCTTGTCCAGGCACATTTGTGGACCTCAGGCATCAGCAGTGCTACAGATACTTAGAAGGAATAGAAAGAATCTGGAGATGCCACTTTCAGATTCTGTGTGGAAGAACAGGCAGTGCTCGGCAGGGCTGTGGCGTGGAACTGGACCCTATGCTATGAGCAAAGTGAGTTTTTTCTTCTGTCACATTTTTATTCCCAAGTGCATGTTGTTCTTTCTCTTTTCTTTTCTTTTCTTTTCTTTTCTTTTCTTTTCTTTTCTTTCTCTCTTTCTTTCTATAGATGAGACTACAGGGGCCCAAAGAGATTAAAGTTGTAACCCAAGATAGTAAACTCAAGAAGTAGTAAAAGTTCTACTGATGTTAAATTTAGAGCATTGTTGCCATCACTCAGTCACCTACCATTTGCTTATGAAATATTTGTTGAAAGCCTACTATGTGTTTTCTATATGTGTACTATGCTATGCACTAGATATGGAACAGTGATGAAAATATTAAATTTCAAGGGGTTTGTATTTTAATGACAGGAGGGGGAAGACAGTAAACGACAGAAATACCATTCATGGTGCAGTGTGTCAGTGGAGTGATTACATCACGTGCGTGTGCACACGTGCACGTGTGTGCATGCATGTTTCTTGTAGGTGTTGTTATCTGTATGGGTGTGAACCAGTCATTAAAATGTTACATGGTTCTTTCTCATCATGGTCTGTTTTGCTGACATAGTTTCCCTCTCTCTTCTATCCTCTCCACCCCAGAGAATTAGAGGGATGAGTGCACTTGTCAAGCTGTGACTGAACATTTCCCACAACCGTGTGCTGGGAGATAGCAGTGCAAGAGCGGTCGGTACAGCCTCACAATGGGCAGTAAATTGTTCAACTTAAACTGCTCTTGGAGAAGAACCTAAAAATCACTTATTAAAAGCAATGTCTGATATGGGATTGCGCATGTCACTTTTTCCACGTTTTGCTTCAGAATGAAGCAGAAAAGATTTTGAGAACTGAGGTTTTTCTGTCTGGAGTGGTCTCATTAAGATCCCAGTGTGCCTTGTCAATAGCATTTCCTCACGAATGACCATACTAGGGGGAGGAATATCTGGGGGGAGATTCAGTACCATGACAAGACAAAGGGCCACAGGCATTTGAGGAGAGAAAACTGCTGATGGGGTGTGAAGGTGGTGAGTCCTCTGTGGCACTGGAACACAGTGAAGGCACTGGTTGCTTTTCAATAGGATGCTGACCTGTTCTATAGATTCCTACAGATGCTGAGCATCACTGTGGAAGATGAATTTGAGGAGGACAAAACAAAGGCAGATGATGATGAGGAGACATATTTAAGAGCTGTGTTTAGTACAGTTTGATCTCTGATAAGGTCAAGAGCTAGGACTTAGCAAGAAATTACTGTGTTCTGGGCACCCTTTAAGGTGTTTGTTCGCATGTTAATGCATACTATCCTTGGAAACACCACCTGAGGTGATTCCTATTCTTATCCCCATGTGGAGATGTGGAAGCAGTTTTGGAGAAATTTAATAAATTTCCCAAGAACTCACAGCAGGGAGATGGATGTGCTGGGAATCAAACCCGAAGAGCTCAGTTTGAAGCTGCTCATTACCTTCCTCTGCTCTTTTGACTCCTAATATCAGAAGTGGGGCGAGGGAGAGAGGAGAGTTAGAAAAGAGTCTCAGATTTTTATCTCAAGAAGGAACATTTACTGCTGGGTCCAACTCTAGAATGCTAACATACCAGAGCCAACAGTCTAGCCCTCAGATTCCAGTAGATAATTAAAATAGAATTGTTAGTAACATGCAAAGTTCCTCCTCTACT
This sequence comes from Dolichotis patagonum, assembly GCA_004027295.1. Lineage (NCBI taxonomy): Eukaryota > Metazoa > Chordata > Mammalia > Rodentia > Caviidae > Dolichotis > Dolichotis patagonum. The sequence goes on from PVJX010018039.1 coordinate 35,504, forward strand.
TTCCTCCTGAAGCGCAAGTGGAAGTCACCTGCCACTAATTATCTCAAGCTCCATTGGAGTCTGTGCTCAGTTCTCTGCTGCCCCTAAATGTTCTCCAAATTTCTAGAGATCTCTATTTTGTTTCATCATTTTTGCTTCTGAGTTTCTGTTCCTGGAAGAAACTCAGTCTTCCAGGAAATCAGGTTCACTTTCTGTGTTTATTGCATACTGTCTGCTTCACACTGGCTCAGATTTCCACAAACATTTTTTTAGTCCTCAGATTATTTGTGTGACTTTGGAGAATGGAGACTATGCCAGTCACGGTTACCAGGTCAGCAAGCCATGGGGAATGGAGTGGTGGAAAATAATAATCATTACATTATGCTCACTGACTTTTTAGTCAAGGATTTAGACATGGTTCTGTGAACATGACTTCTCTATTCTTTTTTTTTTTTTTTGGTCTTTTTGATACAGGTTCTGTTACAGATTAAAAACTGGTGGTCAACTTACCACCAGCTGAATTAAATCAGCATGGTGCTGAGTGCAGATGGCCCACCTGAGGAAAGTTGCCAGCATAAAAGGAAACATGGAGAGCAAGAGTATAAACATTATGGGTTCTCCTAACGGTTGTTATTTGGAGCTGTTGGTTCTACTGGAGGAACTTGTCATGGCTCATGTTTGCCATACGAATTTGGCCCATATCATTGGAGGAGCTAGGGACCTTGTTGCTGAGTTCACTGTGGGGGAGCTCTGGTCCTTATGTTAAGCATCACTTCCTGGGTCCAGAAGGGAAGAGGTGCACTGTTTAATCTCCAGGAGAAGTTGTCATGCTGGCTTCCTGACATGTACTTGACTGTTCTCATAATTGGAGGAGCTTGGGTCCTCATTGTCCCTGAGGATAGTTCTGGTACTTTTTTTTATTTTAAAGAGAATAAAACAAAAGAGGGAAGAACAAAGCATATAAGAATAGAACAACATAAGCAACACACACTTTACAATAAGACAACTGGACATTAACAGTAGCTATCAAAATATCTCTTTCTCTGCTATATATAGTTGAGCATAATTTCAAATACAATAATATCAAACATAGCAAAATAGTATAAAACAATTCAAAAGATTGAAAGAATTACAGGTCATTCTGAACCAAATAACTATGATCAATGGCTACTATAATATCTCATTTTCAATAAAAAATTTGTTTATACTATCACATATATTAAAATCCCAATAAGACACAACATGATAGAACCAATGGTAATAGCAGAGTAGAAACATGGTAGGACTTCTAAGCAAGATGATATTAAATCAGCAATGGCTGCCATAATGTTTTGTTTTCTTCAAACAGCTGTTCATACCATCACACATAATAAAGTCAAACAAAACAGAATAAAACCTTTCCAACTGATGAATGAAAACATTGAAAGGCTTCAAAGCAATGAAATGGGAAATCATGATTACCATACAATCTTATATACTCTTACCAACTCTCATACTAGGAAGACTATACGGTATTTACACATGTGAGTTTGGTTTATTTCGCTTAAGAGAATGGTCTCAAGTTGCGTCCATTTATTTATAAATATCTTAATGTGATCATTCTTTATAGCTGAGTAGTACTCCATTGTATAAAAATGCCACAACTTTTTTATCCATTCCTCAGTTGATGGGCACTTAGGTTGTTTCCAAGATCTGGCTATTACAAATTGTGCTGCTATAAACATGGGTGCACATATATCACTGTGGTGTGATGTTTTCAGTTCTTCTGGGAATATGCCTAGAAGTGGAA
>PVJX010018040.1:0-37294 GCA_004027295.1 Dolichotis patagonum
AAAAAAAAAAAAAGAGAGAGAAGCACAGGTGAGGCAGGCAGGCAGGGAGCCAGACGGAAAACAAAAATTGCAGGCCTGAGTTAGAGCCCAGTCAATCAAGCGAGACCTCTCCCAGGATTCCACTGGCTCTGCAGTGGATACCACCCAAGTCATCAAATGAAGTCAAGGCATCCACCAGAGAGAAACAGGACAGGTCGAGTCCCTGGACTGGCAGTTCTGTGTGCTCCATTTGACGTTATATTCTCATGGGTTTTCCTTGAGGCACCAAATCCCTGCTCTCAGCCCCATGGGGCAGTTCCGGCTCTGAGAACCAGCGTGCCAGCAGTGCCGGGCTCCGTGCAGCAGGCCCTGCCAGGAGGACCACATCCCCCTCCCAGGCAGGGCTCTCTCCTCCCTGCAGTTGGCTGTGGCAGCCCAGCATTACCCCACGGGGAGCCTTTGTGAGGCGAGAGCCTCAGGGTGCCCTCTGTGAGTCACTTCCTGTTATTCTCTGCCGAGAAGTCCTGCCATTCTTTAGAGCAAAATTTGACATTTTTACAAGACTAACTTACAGAGCCTTTTGGTCAAGAAAAAGCGAAGATCCTTTCTTTTATATTTACAAAGCCATTAATTGGCTTTTTTATAAAATTAGACTCCATTATAAACTCAATTGGAGTGGGAGCGGAGCTTTATTTAGACCAAAACACAAGGCAGTTTTAAAGGGCTCTTTTTAAGGACCAACTGTTCCACACAAGGTGGGCCCCATCCATCTACTGCCGAGGAGCAGGCGGCACTGGTTCAGGGGCTGGGCCAGGCCAACAGCTCACTGGACAGTGGGAAGGCCAAGCAGAATGCCCTTGCCAGGCACCAGGGACAGGCCGGAGGAGGCTCAGAGGGCTCACCATCTCTGTCCCCTGGGCTCCCGAGGGCAGGTTCATGCCTTTGGAGAACTACTTCTTACTCTACTGTGTGCGAAGGTCGCCCTGATTCCAACCCAGCGATGTGCAGCGCCTGAGACGCTCATTTCCAACTGCTCAGCCGCTGCCAAGGCTGACCCCGCCTGGCCTGAGGGACGCTCGTCTCCTCCAAAGCGCGTGGTGAGACTGGACTACCAACTGATGCGACAGTCTTGGAGGTGGGCCCTGGACTCTGCCCTCTGGCAGATGCCCTGCCTGAAGGGCAAGCTTGGCCCCTTGGCCTTTCCCTCCCTTCGCCCTCTGCCGTGGGTTGTCAGCAGGTGCCCGCACCTTGGTCTCGGACGTCTCCACAGTCACAGGGAAATACATTTTTACTCTATGCATTGCCCAGTCTTGAACATTGTGCCACAGCAGCACCAGACTAGAGCAGGTAGCAGTGACAATAGGCTTGGCCTGGAGACACAGGAAGAAGCCACGCAGCTCACAGCCAAAGCTGTTTTGCCCCCGCCCCCGTGTGCACTCCCCTCAGATGCTATCCAGAAAGAGGCCATGCTGCCGACACAGCTGTTGGGAAGAACAAAGTAAAGTTGCAGCAGACTGAGTGGGGACTGGTATAATCTTCCCTCTCTTTTTCTTATGAAAAGAAATAGGATTTTGTTGGAGACATCACAATGACTAGCTTATAAAAAAAGCATAGTTTCCATCCTCTCTCAAAGTTAGATTTTTATATATTAAGTTCTGAAAGATATCTTTTTTTTCCACCATCATTTTTTGCTTCTTGGAATTCAGATGTTACTGTAGGACTCCAGTAGCCATCTTGTGCTAATGAGGTACTCTAAAAATGGAAACTACCTCCCAAGGATGGTTGAGCTAGCTAAATGATGGAAAGGGTGGAACGAACCCTGATGGAAACATGTATCTCTGCATTACTCTGGGCTTCCTATTCCTGCACATCACATGATCTTAGAGAAAAAGGGCCATATATTCTTTAAGCCACTCTGTGAGTCTCTGTTTGAAGAAGATATGGGAAATTTCTACCTGATACTCGAAGGTAATGAAATATATTCTTATGTATTTATTATTCCATTCCCAGAATGCAGTTGGGTTTTAAGTGACCAGAAATGGACCAATTCAAGTGGATGAATTAGGGAGGGAGTACTGGGTCTGTATGTTCAGTCTGCACCCGGGCCTGGACATGGGTGCTGTCTCTGGGTGGAGAATGTGGCAGTCAGGGACAGCCACATCCCCAGATAGCAGCAGGGTGACCTGGGCCCCATCCTCAACTGAGAGGCTGTGACCAGTGGCAACAAAGATTGCTTTGCGAGACACCTGAGCCTTAACTGAGGCGGCTTCCTCAGCACTGGCGCCTTGGGCCATGTGTGAAATGGTTATTGTGCCGTACGCATTTTTGTTAAATTTCAAAGGGGACACAAAGGTGCCAAAAGAGGGATCTGCTCCCCCAAGGAGCACCTAGTCTCATTCCTGGAAGAGGTGAGGTCAGGAAGTCACTTGAATGTGCTTGAGGAGCAACCCACCGGCCAGACTGCAGTCTGGGACCCAGGAACCAGTGCCCTAGGGTCCGTGGGGGCCAGGGTGAAAGTTCAACAGGTTCAGAACCAGCGGCCTCAGCGTCTCCTCTGGTCTTTTTGCCTGCCATTGGTGGGCATCCTCAGCGCCAAGGGGAGCCCTGGTGCCCAGGGCTGCTGCAAGAGCTCAGGGAGGGCAGCAGGAAGAGGGCACGGGGTATACCTGTCCCTGGGGTCCCAGTGTCTGCTGCCCTCTCTGCAGGAGTTCACCTGTCAACCCCACCTGCCTCAGGTCTCTGGTAGCAGGAATAATTACGGCAAACAACTGCTGGTCCAAATAAACCTGTCAGGGCTCCACAAGGCCTCGAGGGCATACTTGCCCGCCTGCCCCGGGCTGCCTGCTGGAAGCACAGGCCCGTCTGGGCTCAGCCTGGAGAATCTGCCGAAGTCAGTTTGTCTCCCTAGCTCTTTTCTGAGAGCTGATCTGATCCTGGTGGCAGCCTTTCCTGCCACCTGCCCAGCCAGGAATGTGGGGAGAGGACTGTGGCTGGGGGCCGGATGCAGGCAGGGAAGGGGTCCCAAGATCAGCGTCCTTCTCCGCCCTCCTTCCATCCCTGTTTGGGGGATGTGGCAAACAGGACACAGACCCATTCCTCTGAGCTCAGGAGCAGCTTCCAGCTGGCCACAGCGGGGCCTGCCATCTGGGCAGGTGCAGAGCTCCCTTAGAGCCCTTTCTCAGAGGCCCGCAATGCTCCTCCCTCTTCTGTGTTCCACTTGGGCAACCAGCCGACCCTGGCATCACAGGGCCCACGCGTTGCACGCAGAGCCCCTTCTCCTTCCCTCCTGCTCCCACCCTGTGTACACTTCATCCAGGTGAGGTCACCACGCCACCATCTTGCATCCTCTGCAGCCTGCTCCTTCCTCTGCAGGCCAGGACAGCTTTCTGCAGGTCACTGAGGCCAGGTCCCCTCTGCCTGCTCTGCGGTGTGCTGGAGCCTGGATGCATGGTGCGCCTCCCCTCTCCCCTGGCGGTTCGGGCCTTGCCACGGAGCACGGCAGTGCGGTGCTGCAGAATGCGGTCACCTGCTCCTCCTCCCAGGTTCTGGCAGTGTTGCCACTGTGGGCACACGTGCCTGTCCCACACTGGCCATGAGGGCTGGAGGCAATCTCACCCTGCAGGAGACAGGATGCCCAGGCTGCAAAATGTGTATCTGCTTCCCCTAGCTGCGTGCAGGAGCTCTGAGCTCAGTGTGTTCCACCATCCCCTGGGAGAGGCCAGGTGCTACTGCGGTGACCTGGGTGAAGTGGTGTGTGCTTCCCCAGGACTTCTAGACGCAGTATAAGTTTTCATATGAAATATGTGGTAATTAAAAACTTTCCAAATGATGAGGTCAGTCAGAGCAGAGGAAGCTGGCCCACATCTGGCAGAAAAAGAGGAGCAGGGACAGAGCGGGAACCGGGGGTCTCAGGACCCACCCTTGCTCTGGCACTGACTTGCTGTGTGGCCTTAGAAAGTCCCTCACCCTCTCTGAGCCTCTGCTTCCTGACCTGTGAAACAAGGAGGCTTAGGAGAGGGGCTCTAGGTTGTCTCCCAGCAGTAACATTCTGTAGTTTCCTCACTCTGGGAGAGACACTCTGGGTCCTTCTCAATCCTGTTACTTTTCAGACAGTTAAGAACATGTGGCCCAGCCTTCACTGCCTCTCCAGTTGAGTGATGCTGTGTACCTCAGGGGCTCCAGGTCATTCACCTTCAGCCTCTTCCTCCCAGGCCCAGAAGGGACAGTGTCACCTGTTTCCACCTGCTAGGCACGGGCTGTGCACAGCTCCCCAGAGCAGGCCAGCATAGAGTGGTACAGACTGCATCGGGTACTGACCTACCTGGCTGGAAAGAGGACTTTTCTGGGCAACAGAGTGCTCGATACCTGTAACTTAAAGAAGAGGACTATTTGGCTTAGTTTCTAGGGGGAAAAGACAGCATGGTGGAAGGGGACAGCTGCTCACTCACGACAAGTAGGAAACAAAGAACAAAGAGGGGGAGCTGGGGACAAGAATATCCCTTTCAAGTCATATTCTGGATCTCTCACCAGGTACCGCCTCCTAGCAGCACACTCAATATCTATGAGTATAGCGCCCTGGGAACAAATCGCCTTGCACACATGAGGCGTTGAAGAGACATTTTAGACCCAAACCATAACAGTGCACTCTTTGAAGTTTGGGGAGAAATTTTAAGATTGGAGTAGTGGGAGTTTTCAGCAGAGATGGCAAAATCAGAACACAATCACCTCATTATATAAAAGGGAGACTGGATTCCCAGTTGGGTGTCTCGGCCTTGGAGCAAGAACTCGTGCCAATCAGAGCACCGAGCAGTTGCTGCACCTCAAGAGACCCCACTATGCAGACGATGAGCAAAGTCCATGTGACCGGGGTGGGTACGAAGCCAGACTCCTCTCCTGACCTGCACAGCTCCACTTGTCATGGAGGACGCAGGGAGGAGAGGTGCCACAGGGGTGACTGAGATGAAGTTCTTACTCCAGGAGGGATGGCAGCTCTGAAAAGTGTTTGCTTTAAGTTTAGAAAAATAATGTAGTGTTACTTGCTCCAGAGCATTGTAGTACAATAAAGTCTCTTCTTGCTACACACAGGTTTTCAGATGATCTGAAAAGGGAGGCAACATTGACATTCAGTCATCTCCTTGCATGAGGGGGGACTGGCCCCACTGTGAATGTCCCTATTGCTCTGGCCAGGTGGGCAAGCCCCTTGTTCCACAGTGCCACACATCCAAGGAGACTGTGTCCCCAGACCCACAGGTTGAAGCCCTAACTCCCAGCTGCAACTGCACCTGGAGACGGGCTCTCACCAGATAGATGCAGTTGAATGAGCTGGTTGGAGTGGGCCCTAATCAGACTGATGGCCTCATACAGAGAGGTCCTTTTCACGTAGTCTGTAACATTTGGCCTAGGTTGGCTCATATAGGACCCAAACTGCATTCCTGGACCCTGTGCATCAGAACCAAAGAAAACACTTGCAGAAAATGTAGATTCTAGGAGCCAACTCCAAATCTTTCCCAAAAGAGAGAGAGAAAGAGACAGAGATATAGAGAGACAGGAAGAGGGGAAAGGAAGGGAAGGGAAGGGAAGGGAAGGGGAAAGATCTCTAGGAGCAAGGCTCTAGGATATTTCTTTTAGGTCTGCTCCAGGTAATTCCTGACTCTGACAGGCACAGCTGGACAGGACACTCCTTCTGATGACATTTGGTTGGCTCTCTGCCAGTCCAATTCCTGGGTCTCCCCATGACCCCCTCCACATTCCCCAACCCAGTGAGCCCAGATACAGTCCTGCCCCTCCAGGAAAGTTCCAGCCCACTTAACTCCATCTCCTCCAGTGAAACCCTTGGGTGGATTTCCTGCCCTGAACGCAGGAAGCACAGCTGGGGAGACAAGTGGGAGGCTGTGGGTTGGGTGCATGCTGCTCCTCTGTGGCTGCCGCGGTCTCCCAGCAGGTGCCCCCAGCCATCTGCCAGCTACTTCGGCATGCTGTCCTCCAGCACACTGTCTTTCTGGCTGCAGGCGCCAATACACTGTCCTGGAGTTGCGAGTGCTTAGTGGATGAGCCTCAGAGCCCGACTGTGAGCTGTCCCCTGGAGCCATGCCGTAGCTCCTAATACGGAGCCCTGGCCTCCAGACCAGCACCTGCCTTCCTCTGTCACCTGCATAGTTCACAGGTCAGGAGGGAGCCGTCTCTGGCTTGGAAGAGTGGGCACCTCACTACCCTCAGGAAACTCTACCGCAAGAAAATGAGCTCCTAACCAGTTCCCTTAGCCAGGTTTTAATCTCTTTCCAAAGATCAAAGTAACATCTTTTCACTGTGGAAAACCTAGAAGGCACAGAAAATTAATTGCATTATCAAAAGTACATTTTGAAACTCTTCTCTGCCGATTTCAATTCCATTCATTCATTCATTCGGCAAATATTTGAGCTAACGGTTCACTCCCCAGACAAGCATTAAGGAGGGAGAAAATAAAGGTCGAAGAGCAATTCTCACTTTGCATGGACTTGCTACATCTTTGATTTAGGATATGTAGTTCATTTCAATTAAATATATATTATATTGTAATGCTCCTTGGACTCATATTTCATCTTAGATTGAAATATCCATTAACATCCACTCTGTATTTCCTTTGTCCATTTAGATTAAGCTGTATTCCGACTCCTGACTCTCTTGGGCATGGCACAGCTTTTAGAGCACAACCTGCTGCCTTCAGCCCTGCTCTGAGTTTTCCTCCTGCCCAGGGCCCAGAGGATCAGGTTCCCAAATGTTTTCTTTTATGAAAACCTCTCTATCCAGCTGGCCCTGAATGTGCACCAGGCAAGCAGGGCTCCTTTGAGCACCCCACGGCACAAAGAAATGCTATTGTCAGAGGATGGCACCTTCAGATTCGCTGCCATTGCTGAGTTCGGCTCTTTGCTTCTACCTAGTTTTTCTCTTACTTTGAAATTATGAAAACAGGGATCAATTATGACTGTAAAGCAATTGTCATCTAAACGGATATGAATCTATTTCAGAGATAATGTGAGCAACTCACCGGAGCCACCCCCAGCCAGTGCTATTCTAACAATGAGCTGGGGTAGAAAACAAAACACAGCTCTTTTAGTATTCAAATTAGTATCACCCGAAGCCATGTGCTGTGCTGTTCTCTTAAAGAGGTCTTTCTTCCAGAGTGCTGCCGATCCTGCAAAGTTCAAGAATCCAAATGGCTCACTGAACTTGGCCCATCCACTTCTTGGTAATTTGGAACCCCAGGAGGATAATTGATCCATTTCATCCCAGGTGACCCTAGGCAGAGCAACTCTTTCATCCTAGCAATTTTCCTGTCCCAGGAGTTGGGGTTAGATGTGGGTCAATGAATCTCCTGCCTACAGAAACCCAGGCCTCCTAAACAAATACCCAATTATACCTTCTCACAGAAGGTAGGCCATTCAAAGCCCTAAAGTTCCTCCCCTTGTAATTGTGCCTCAGCTAAATTTTAAGATTTAATTTTGGCTGTAGCACTTATTAGCTTTGAAATTCTGAGATCCAGGCTTATCATCTGTAAACTTTCATTAAAAAAAATATAGCTAGTGGCGGCCACTCTCAAGTGTGACTGACTCTGGGAGCATGAAGGATGCCTCCTTGGTCACAGTGAGTAGAGGCTACTTTTAAGGAGCACAGTGCTGCTTGGGAACTTGGTTGCCGAGCCTCATAAAGCAGGGAGGCCAGGGCAGGTGGGACCGTCACACAGATGTCCCTCACAGTGCAGACAGTAGGGCCTGCAGCATCACCTGAGATCTTAGGAAGGAAGAGTGCTTTCTGCACCAGGAGCTCTGGGCTGGGGCCCAGGAACCTGCTTAACAAGTTCCCCAGATGACTACTGAATGTTGAGGTTTAGATGCTCAATAGTCTTGTCACCCTTTCACTGCTCACCAAGGAACCTGGAAACTTAGACAGGAGAGAGAAGGTTTCCTGAGCTCCCAGCTCAGTGGCATTGCGCAGGGACTTCTAAAACCACTCCAAGACTCCCTGTGACAGTCACCAAGCTAGCTCACCTAAACTCTGTACTCCACTAAAGAGTCTGGTTCTGGAGGTCCTCTTGTCATGATGGCATCCAGGACAACTGGCCCCGGACCTCTCTGGCTCTCTGTGACTTGCTACTCCTTTCTGCTGCACCCAGTGAGACTGTGGCCTTCTCTGTTTCTATAACCTTTGCCCCTCTTGTCTGGACCTCTCTAAATCCAAACCTGGGTTGCACAGACAGCCTGGTTTGGAGTCAGTCCTGCCTCACAACAGCTGTGTGATTCAAGCATGTCACTTAATACATCTGGGATTCAACTTCTTCTATAAAATGGGGGTAGCAAAGCCTGCCACCCAGGGCCACTGTAAAGGGAAATGAGGTCTTGCCAAGCCTCTAGCATCCTTCTAGAGAATCAGCTGTGAGGAGAATCAGAGAGGGAGAGACAGACTTCGCATCACAGATGGTATTTACAGGGGATGCAGATGCTGGAGGGACGTCAGCTCAAGTGAAGCACGCTTCAGGTCCCCAGAGCTCCGTGCTCCAGCCCACTCTGCTCACTGAATGGATTTCTGCTTTGAAATCAGATAGGTGCACATGTAAAGCAAGGAGGGCCTTCTTTTATATGCACCAACCCTGAGGCCCTCACTGCTGCTTGGACACTAATCACAGACTTGCATGGCCAGTGGCAGGCAGGGTAGGGAGTTTCATATCTCATTCCTGGGGCATAGGCTTCTAGCAGGCTTTTTGATTGAGACACTCTCACATGGCAGGTCACGTATTCATCCCTCAGGTGTTTCTGCAAATCTGCAATCAGGTCTGCAGCCTGCATCTAGCACAGCAGTGGGAACCATGAGAGAGGACCAGACCCGATGTCAGACCCCACCTCTGCCACCCTGCACCATAGACCGGAGTAGGGTCCTCCCGTCTCTGACCCTGCCATCCTCATGTACAACATGGGCTAATACATGTGCCAGTCTCATGAGATAAGATGAGAGAAGGCAGGTAAAGGGCAAAGGGCTAGAGCTGTGTGTTTGTAATTTGCTATTGTTACTACCAATACCTCCCCAACAAGGCACCAAGCCTGGGAAGAATTTCAGACCACCCATTTCCCCACTGAGAGAGCTGCTGGGTCCCATAGCAAGCAGGGCACAGTTGGCAGTTGTAGTGTTCATGGCATGAACTGAGAGCAGCTCCTCTTCAAGGAAAGACCAGCTTTGGAATCTAGAGGTAGAGTCTCTAGACTCAGGATCATCGGCCATTTTGCCCCACATAGGCCAACGATGACAGCACGTGGGCTGCAGGGCCACCTGTGGGCCTGTGAGCTGTGCCCTGCCACCACCCCTCCCACAGCAGGCTGGAGGACCTCCTTAGCAAGCCTCCTCAGGCCGTCAGCTCCCAGGGTAGGGGGCTGAAGCTTCTGTCAGCTAACAGCTAGGTCTCCTACAGCTCCACTTCCTGCCTTTCCAACAAATGCACAGAACCAACACCCTTGGCCACACCCCACAGGGACAGAGGCCCCTGACTCCAGGAGAGATTAGTCACCAGCCTGGGCGTCCTTGCCAGGATTTCCTGCAGCCACCTCACTGTCGTCCCTACCTCTGCTTCAGTGGGTCCTCTCAGCATCCACAGCAACTCCCAAATAACAGTCAGGCCCAGTGCCCCCTCCATGCAGAATGACCTCCCTCTTCAGCCTAGAGGTGCAGTCCCAGCTCTGTATAACCCACAGAAGGCTCACTGTGGGAGTCCTGCACATCTCCCAGACACAGGCCTCTTCCTCTCTCTTTGCTCCTCCACAAACCTGATTTCACAGAGTCTGGACTTCTGCCTTTCAGCTTTGCAGCAGCCTGCTTCATGGAACAAATCCCCACAAGATGCCCCGAGATTCATGGGTGCTCCCTCTACCCGGCTCCCCGTGCTCTGAGCCCCACTGCTACTGGGCCTTTCTGCATCATAATTGTTGGCTCAATGGTCTGTCCACCCCTTCTGAAAGGTTGTGGTTGTGTGGAAGTCACTTTGGCGTCACTAGGCCCTGGCACACAGAGGATGTCCCACACTTAGAACAGAAAGCCTCGCAGTTCTTCAAGCCACCTTTGGTAGGTGAGGAGGGAGAGCGGTTGGGGCCACAGCAGCTCAGTCCTTCTTCCAAAGGCTCTGAGACTGACAGGAGCTGCCTGAACCGCAGGGCAGCTCTGATTTGAGTTTGTGACCACAGGCAGCACGTGCCCAAGCCGTCCCCATGGGAACCGCACAGGCAGAGCTCCAACTCAGAATGAGCAGCCTGCCTTGGGCCTGAACTCCCTCCCACCTGCTGTGGCCCTGGAATGCAGTGGGAGTTGACGTGGGCACAGGACTGGCTCAGGGCACCCACAGCCCCCACCACAGTGTTCGGAGAGGGGCTTGCGGCCGCAGGGACTGGGTGGCAAGTTGCCGTGGAAACCAAGCAGCTGGCCTTTCCCTGGTGTTCAGATTCTGACAAGGAGGCCGGGCTGCACCTGCACACGCTCCTCCCGGCTCTCCTGCTCTCAGTCTGCAGTGTCCCCGGCCCAGCACCAGCACAGAGAAGGGTCACGGGGCCAAGAGGAGCACAAGAGTAGAGGGACCACGACCCTGACCATGCTTCTTGTTTTGTTCTGATGGTTCCCAGCTGGTGCCACTGCGGAAGCCTCTTGAGCTCTCTCAGCTAGTTCGCCATGTGTAAAAAGGACAATTTACCCCACATATTCCTCAGGAGTCATTATTCACAGGTAAAGGGAAAGCCGTAAAGCCCTTGTGTCTATAAGGATGGTTACTAGAGCAGGTGAAAAGTCTTCTGGTGTTCAGAAGACTTGGGTAAGCACGTGGATGACAAATGCTGGAGGGCTACTGAAATGAGTAATTCCCCATCCCCCTTGATAAGTCTTAGGCCAGTACCTCTTCCTCTGGCCAGGAAAGGTGCTAGGGGCTGGTATTCTTGTGACATCACAGGCCCTGCTCCAGAGAAACTCATAGCCTCCCAGGAGTGCTGTTGGCCTACTATGTGCCCAGCACTGGGAAGCATCCCAAAATGGTGTGGTCACACTGTTCTCAAGGAGCACAAACAAAATTTCTTAAGGAGGTAAGCATAAGAGGCACACCTATGGAACACAAAGGGAGGTCATAACATCTTGGGGGAAACTTGGAAGTTGGCTGAGGTAGCACGGAAAGAGAAGGATCCATCAATGGAGGTAAACACCTGCATCATAGAATTCTCTGTTGTTCACAGGGGGAAATCTTCGCAAAACATTTTGCCTTCTGAAAAGTAATTCTTGTCCTTTGGTGTGCATCTGATGATTCCTTTTCGTGTTCGTGTTTTGTCTCCTCCAGCATGGAAGCTCCAGGAGAGAAGTGCTCCGCGTTTTCATGTTTGTGTCTTTATTACTAGGCACAGACACATAGCAAATTTTTGTCAGGCACTAGCTAAATGAGTAAATAGTAGAAGGCTAGGAACTTAATAAGGAGCTTGAAGAAAGCACTGTACAGCCACAGTGAGACAAGCATTCTTTATTTCTCTTTCAAAACTCCCAAGGCAATTGGTACCGTAAAATCCTGCCAGGATGTTTTAGTGGAGCGCAGAGGTTTCCGTCACAGACCATGTGCACTGTATTAACATGAGGCCTATCAGGTGGCCAGACAGTGCTGGGTCCCAACTGGCAATTGCTATCTGCTTGAATTTGCTTTATTATGGAAAATGTCATCATTGGACATTATTGAGGTCATTTTCAGAAGTATTTGTTCAATATCTGTTTACCTACTGGGCCGTGAACTCCTGGCTCATAGATGACATTCAATAAATATGTGTTGGATGATGAATGAATAAATGACTTTGCATGAGGCTGTAACATGAGTATCCACTTGGTTCAGGGGGTAGGGAAGATACTGTCCACTGAGTGATGTTTAATCTAAGAAGTGAAAGATGACTGGAAATTATTAAGTGAAGGAAAAGGTAACAAATTAAATGTGAGAAAAAGAGAAAGGGAAATGTTTATGTAGGCTCCAAGTTGGAAGGTATGGTGCATTCAAGCATGCAGGAGCAGCCCAGTGTCAGTGGGAGGTGAAAGTAAAGCTGAGAGATTACAGACAGCTCATAAACCACTCCTGGGATTCAGAACTTCTCTGTGGCAGCAATGGGAAGACACGTGGGAGTCTCAGAAGTATTTTCTGATCAGACATATGTTTTCAAAGGAAGCTACTACTGTGCAGAGAAGGTACTGGAAGCTGGTGAGGTGGCAACAGGGACCCTGAGGCCATCTAGGAAAGAGAAGATGGTGGCCCAAGAGATGGAGAGACACTGATGGAATGAGGGGACTCCTAGCAGTTCAAGTAAAAGAACTTGGAGGATCTGGAGTTGGGAGAAAGGAGAGATTCCTGGGTAATCTGTAAATGTCTGGCTAGAGGTAAATGTTGACACTAGTGGACAGGGAAGACTGGATGAGTGGGACACAGGGAGAAATGTGATTATCTCAGTTTTAACTGTATCTAATCTGAGGTACTGGTGTAGTAACCGTCAATGGAGATTTAATTTGAGAGTTCATTCTATTAGATATATGAGTCTGGAATGCAGCAGACAGATTTATGTTGCAGATAAAGATTTAGTTGCTAATTCAAGTCAGAGGTGATTGAAGCCATAGAAGAGAAGGTGATCACTACGTTTCAGGAAAAAATCTGAAGTAATTTCATGATTTTAGTGGGGTAGAAGATGGGGAGCCAGGAAAAAAGCCAAGGAGGTTTCTCTGGCAACAGAAGCCAAGGCAGGGAAATCTGCAAAGAGATTGTGGCCAGTTGTGTTGACACAGTGCTGAGAAATCCAGTAAGGGAAGATTCATGGACCTATAGGAAGAGAAAAATGGAAACTCCACGGAATTCCAGGGGTCTCAAGGCTGGGTCCACCATTGTACTTTTCCTGACACGGACTTACCTGTCCTCTCCCACTTCCAGTTAGTTTGTTCTTTCTGAATCAGGAATTCAAGATTCACCCATTTCTCCTTTAGAGTTAGGGAAACAGGAAGAGGAGGGAGCAGCCAGCAACACACTGAAACACTCGTCATCCCCACATGCACTTCACTCTGCCATGACATGCACCCCCTATGCCATCACTCTGCCATGACACACATGTCAGCAGTAGGACGGGAATCCTCCAGAAATGGTCCTCCCTCCAACCCCACAGGCTCACACAGGCCCCCAGTGCTACAGCCCTGATATCCTCAGCACATCAAATGCCCTCATTTGTACTCGTAAACTGACTTTTTCTCAATAGCTTAATAAATATTCATCATTTAAGATGTGGCCTACCAACCAGCAGGGCTCATTGGAGAGCAAAGTCTAGGACGTTTTACTCACAACAGAGCCATTGAACCTGAGAAAGGACCTATGGATCACCATGAATGGCTGGTACTGCAAGCCATTAGTCACCTGTGATGGTGTCTCATGAGTTCAGGACTGGTCTCTTCTCCCTCTGTAATGCCACTCTTTCACCTGCTATCACAATTTTTAAATGCATAACTTTTTATTTTGAAATAGCTTAAAACTCACAAAAGGTTGAAAAATAGTAATGTTCTAGAACCCAGCTTCCGCCAATGACAATATCTTCCATTTCCATAGAACACTGTCAAAACCAAGAACTCCGGAATGATTCAGTACTGTTAACTGAGGTGAAAACCTTACTCATCTTCTGTCTCCTCCTCCTTTTTCATCTTCTGTGCAAAGTTCTATAACATTTAATGCAACTAAAATTTTGTGTTTTTAAAATTAAGGTATTCTTCACCCTGTAAGGTATACAAGTCAGTGGTTTTTAGTATATTCACAAAGTGGTACAAACTTCACCACTACCCAGTCCTAGACTTTCTCTCTACCCTAAGAAGGAACTGCACACCCCTCACAGTCAGTCTTCCTCTGCTCCCCAGCAATGGTGAATCTATTTCCTGTCGTTATGGATGTGCCTATTCTGGACGGTTCAGAGACAGAGAGCCACACCACGTTGCACTTTGTGTCTCTCCACACACTTTCACTCTCTACGCCCTCAGTTTCCACTCTGCCTCAGATGGTAAATGCATCTGACACCAAGGAGTGAATGTGTTGCCAACTTAAGGGAATCACTGTACTGCGGTCATGTTTAAAACCTGACAGTGTCTCCTGAAGTAGCCGTCTGCAGTGTGTTTTAGTGAACTCTGGGTGTGGTGGTTAGTTGTAGGGGCAAAGCTCACCCTGTCCTGATCAGACAGTAAGACGTGCAGCATCTGCAAGGAAAGAGATGGCTAATGATTTTTATGATGCTTCCAAGTTCAAAGACAGTGAGAGCCAGAGGACACTAAGATCACTTTTGCTGAACTTGTTCATGTCACGGGTGGAGCAAATGAGGCCCAGAGAAGCTAAGTGGCAATTTCCAATCTGTGCAAGACACCAAACTTACCAGTGGTGGAGCGGGCACTCTCTGACCTCAACTTTAGGACTTATGGCACCACTGAGTACTCTGCAGCCCTGGTTCCAGGCTGGGGAATGAGGCAGGGAGACCAGAAAGGTTCTAAGAGCTGGCAGCTCCCTCCCACCATGGGGTGTTCTGCCACCCACACCCCCAGAGCCCTTTTCCAGCCATGCAGATTCCTTTGAGGATGGTGACAGGGCTTCACATATGCCCAGGGGAGCTCAAGGAGCGCCGTAAACCAAAAGGTCTCTTCTCCCAAGTAACACTCGCTTCATTTCTCCCCAGCTCAGCAGACCAAGATTTGGAAAGCAGAGAGAGGAAAGAGGAAGCCCTCACCATGCTCTGCAAATACTCCCTTTTCATTAAAAAAAAATTCATATGGATGAAAGTAAAAAAAAAAAAATAGAATTACCCATAATTCTACTATAGCAAACAAACATTCCAATTGGAGGGAGGGTGTCTTTCTTCCCAGACAACGTTTTGTTAGAGATTTCAAGTATATGGTAAAAGAAAAAGAATAGCATAATACATCCTTATCTATTCCAGTTCCACAATTTTCTACTCAGAGGTAATCTTGTTTCATTTTCACCCCACTCGCCTCTAGATTATTTTGCAGCAAATCTCAGATGTCACGCATTTCCCCCACAGATATTTCAGAACCATCTTCTCAGGCAGCCCAGCACCATGGCCTCGACAGACCGCCCAGGAGGAGCCGCGGGGAGAAGCTCTTCCTCTTTTCCTTCCCTGGCACTTTGGTCTCCACCCATACTTTCTGCTGAGCAGTGCTTTGGCTGAGCAGGGTGTTGGCGCTCCCCGGACTGTCCCTTTACAAGCTTCCATCCCTGCAGGAAGAGACCCAGGCTTCATGAGCATGGAATTCTGACACAAAGAAGCTGCATTTGGGTCATTCAGAAGGTTTTGATAAACAGAGTCATAATGCAACGAAGCATGTAGCCAATTTCCTACATTATGAAGTGGCACTGAGGGACAACTGCCATTGCAGCCTGAAGTGCATTGAGCAGTGGCAGCACAGGGGACAACAAGGATGGACCTCTGCACCCACTCCCCCACCTCTTGGCCCTGGGGGCAGGTGTTTTGTCCTGCTCTTTTTAAAAATCTCATCTAGGGTTTCTGGTTACCTTTCTCCTTTTCACTCCTGCCTTCTCCTCGTCCTCCTACTCCTTTTTCTTCTTAATTTTACTGTAAACTAGTTTTTCAGAAGACCTGGTCAATTACTGTATGTGAAAAAAAAAAACCATGAAACTTATCCCAAAACTTTTTTCAATGAAAAATTTTCAAGACAGCAACAATTAAAATGTTTAGGTTTCAGTTGGGGAAGGGGAACAAAAACATTTCAATAAAGGTGCATGCGTGTTCTGGGACAGGGACCTAGAGACAAGGAAGGCTCCGTGGGATAGCAGCAGCCCTGCTCCCTTGGGTGAAGGGAGGGAGGGTCCCATCAGCCCATCCTGCGACCAGAGCAGCCTTGTCGGGGTGGGAGGTGAGCGTGGCTGCCGAGGCATTGTTATCTAAGTGCAGCCTCTTTCCTCCTTAGATTCCAGCTTGTCCCATGAGATCATTTAAAATCACATTTGCTACTTTACCCTCTAATCACACATAGCCGCTCCCTACACTCTCCCGCCCTACTTCCATCCAGAGTGCACTTTCTAGAGCACCAGCAACCAGGGCGGAACTCGTGATGAGAAATGGGAATGGTACAAGGAAGGCATGATTCCTTGTAGTGTCCTGAGCAGCAGCAAGGTTCCCAGCAGACACGGAGAGCCACCTTCATTGAGGAGGAAGAAACAGTGTAAGTTTTTGCAAAGCTGAGGCCTCAGATTGCTTTCCCTGCCAGAGCCAGCCCTGGGCCTTTGGGCTGGTGAGCAGACCTCAGATGGAGTTTCTATGTTCCAGGAGCTCGTGGTTCCCAGTGGAGGCAATCTGGAAGAGGATCTCTTACCTTGAAGACAAGCAAGATTGAGCAGCAAAGGTTTGGCTGTGGGGCACAGGGGCAGTCTGTGGTTGAGGGAATAAAGATATATGCTTGGGGCACTGCAGGGAGAATTACAGATTTTGTACCTGAACCAAAAATGAAGCGCATTTTGTAGGCTCTTTAAATTCATGGCCTTCAAAAGACACTCACTCATATTTCTTGAAAAACTTAAAGACTAATGTACTTGTATAGAAAACTCCCACTGCTTCTCTTTCTCTAAAGGATAAGGAGAAAATTTAAGCTAACCCCAAAAAAACTATCAATTCGTACATGCCACATCAATGTCTAGTTCATGCTTTTCAAAAAGTCACATTGATATAAGAAGACATTTTATTAGTAGGTATGATTTCAGAAATTTAGACCTAAACTGATATAAAAAGCAAGATATCCTGGGGATACTGAAATCTTTAAAACTAGAAAAAAATGGACCCAGAAAGCGGAGGATCCCAGATCTTTGGTAGATGAGTTTTGCCTCCAACACAAGGCACCGAATACTCTTGGTAAAATCTGAGTAAGGGTCAAAGCAGAGGCTTCAACTTCTGTCACCCCAGAGGAAATGGGAGAAATTTTTAGAAATAACTCCTGGACCCCACTCCAAGGATACTGAATCTAAACATCTAGGGGGTGTCTGGAGATGTATTTTTCAATGCTTTCCAGAAAATTCCAGTAGACAACAGTGGAGAAACCTCTGCTTTAAGATCCTGTGATGAACAAGCAAATGCAGGTGGCCAAGGAAATTTTCCAGCATCCAATGGGACTTTTATAAGGATTCAGAGGTGACAATAGATGGGCGCAAAGCCATCTGCCTTGTTTTTATCCCTAATTCTGTAATCCAGAATAGTGATTCATTCAGATGTCTACAGGCTGTGTTTGGCTTTTTTCTCTATAGCTCTAGTACACTTAGTATAAATCTGATCTTTGATCATGGATATTGCTCTTTAAGATTACCTGATTCAGTTGGTGCCAGAAGAAGAGAAAAATCTGCTATGATTTAAAAATTAGTTTGAGTCAGCTTTGCTGGGCTTGTGGGATGCAGCAGGAAAAAGGTACCACACATGTATATTTTGAGTTGCAGAAGCCAAAAGTTGGGCTTTCTGGCCACATGGTGTGGGAGGAAGGTTGAATTGACACAGAAAAATGAGTTGCTTTTGGAACTGATGGAAAAATTTGTTTTGAAATGGCATAAAGTTGGTTTGAAGCGTTAGGAAGATTTTTAGAGTGGTCTTAAAAAGTAATTTCCTAGTTTTCTGTCCACTTACTTAGCAACCCAATAATGGTGGCAATAATAATGATGAAGAAGTATACAAATGGAAATAGCATTGTTTTTTTGCTCCAGCCGCATGAAAGAACATATGTCTACAAGGGTCTACATATGTCTACAAGGGTGATTCTGAAATAGTCATCATAAGGAAATGGAGAAGAAACCTGGGAATGGCTTGCAATGGGAAATGGTGGCAGAGTTTTTCACAAATAAATACTACCAAAGAAATGCTGTCACAGGGTGAGGAAACCAGGAATCACTGGATGTGGGTGTGTGCATTCATGTCGTTGCTGGAGTCAGAGCCTAATCAAGTCAGGAGGCTCTGAGGACTTTCAGATTCAGCCCCAAGCATCCTCCTATCCCACCCCCCACCACGCTTGGGTTGACCCCAGGATCCCAGCCGCAAAGTAATATCACCACCTTGGAGTCCATAACTCCTGAGCCCATGAGAGGAACCCTGTCCTTTCCTTTCCTCTGGCTGCTGTGGCCTTTCTCTCTCATGCTGCACCTACAGGACTCACCCTCCCTGCATAACTATTTCCTGCCCTGCCCTGACCAGCCTTGCCAAGTCTTGGTAGACATCAGCCTCCCACAAAAATAATGCCTCCCCTCCCTTTCTGGGTTCTGCTTCCCCCTTTTCTGTACACTTATTTGTGTAGCACAAGCCTCACACTAGAATCCTACTTATATTCATCTGCCTGCCCACCACGTGTGAGTTTGGGAAGGATGGGAATTCAGTCTCCTTGCTTTTCTTACCTGCATTAAAACTTAGCAGCTCAGTGACTGTGTACTAGAAAAAAAGATTGTAGCTTGATATCCTAGATCGTATGGGAATAAGATCAAGAGATAATGGCACCTTCTCTCATCCTCCCCACTCAGGCAAATGTGCTCTCTTTCTCAGCAGCTCCAGTTATGATAGACTTAAAACTCGGTCCTTAGGGAGGGTGTCGTGTTGATCTCTCTTGCTCAGTCATTTTTCTTACCTTGGTTCGCTTGTGCTTCTCTCTGGTTCCCCCAGGATAACTAGAGCCATGCGGTAAGAACATGTAGGTTTGTAGGAGCAGGAAAGGGGTCAGAGTGACCATGAGCATCTATGGAGCACAGTGACCAAGAGAAAAGCTCTCTGGAAGGACCCAGACCTTGACGAGGGCCCTAACTCCGCTGCCATTAGTACTGCTGTTTTCTCAGTTGTGGAGTGGCTATAATACCCGTGTCACAAGACTTGTAAGAATTCAACAGACGGATGTGAGGGGGAAAAATGATTCAGCCACACCTGTTAGCTCTGATTCTTTTGGAGTCTGATGCTGTTATTTTACAGACAAAGAAACTGAGACTTGGAGCTTCAGTTTCAGTGACTTCTTTGAGGTAATCTAGCTGGTTGCTGGCACAGGGAATTGGATCATAGTCCCCTTCTGCAGCATGAGGCTTTTCCTCAGTGCACTTCAGCTAGCAGCGGGGCTCTGAGGCTTCGTTCACACTTTAGAGGGAGGAGCCAGGGCATTCAAAGTCCAGGAGAAACCTGTCAGCAGACGTCAGTTTGACCATGTGTTAGAGTCTTAGAGAAGGTGGAGGTGGTGGGCTGCTGCTGCTGCTGCTGCTGCTTTTGTTTTTGTTGCTGTTGCTGTTGCTGTTGGTGGGGGGGGGTGCACAGTGCTCACAGCGCTGACCAGCAGCACAGATCACAAGATGCTTCAGAGAAAGGGGAGCGCGGAGGGTATTGGAGAGCAGGTAGGCTTTAGATTCATGACGGTAGAAGGGAGGATACTGTGCTCAGGGCTTGGCAACATAGCAAAGAGTCAAAACACTTAGAAAGTGCTGACTGACCAGAGAGGCCATAAGGATAGCTGTGTCTGGGTGGAAAAGGGTGGGTCCTGGGAAGGGGGACACAGGCATCTGTTTGGGTATAGGCAATGCTCCATGTCTCCGTTTTGAGGGTGGCATCACAGGTGTTCACACATGTTAGAAAAAGCACCAACTATGAACTCAAGATTAGTAAACTACGCATGTTGAAGACCACACCCTAAGAATAACCAGTGCTAATATTTTCTTTGCCTCTCGGTGGAATGACAAGAATGGGTCCCCAATAGACTCCACCTTCACCAAGTCAGTGTGGAGTTTGGTGCTGAATCTGTAAGGCTAGATGGTGAGAGGGTCCACTTCCTGTGACTGCAAACATCAGGTGACAGTGCACAAAATACGTGACATTATGGTCACACAGAGAAGGCAAACAAGAAGACAGTTTCACAAGTCTTTTTTGTTTGTTTGTTTGTTTGTTTTTCTAAACAAATAAAGTAATGAAGATGTCTTTTATGAAGGGCTGGCTGGATGCTTGGATAATCACAGGCCAACATCCAAGCCACAGTGTGACTCCTGGCTCGTGGCCTCGCCATATGCCAGGTGAGGAGAACAGGACTCAGGCTGTCCTAGCGGAGACACTGGTCTCATGCTGGCCCTGCTCTGTGCCCCTGCTCCCCTGTGTCCCCACCCTGCTTTTATGGGAAACAAGGACATGGGTGAGAGAAAGGAAATCCTGGAAAATGCTCGGGTGGGTGCTGGAGCATAATGAGGACTGGGTATCCGGGCAGATGTCCCCACTCTACTTCTTCCAAGCAGGAGCCCTTTGGCACAATCTGTGACCCATCTGAATCTCAGACTGTTCATGTCTCACTGGGGATAGTGGCACTTCAAGGAGACTGCATGGGTTCATGTAAAAGTTGATAGGTTAGACAGATCTTCTAAGCCAGCTAGATACTAATTATATTACCTTGAAAATAAATGATATTAATAACAAAAGTAATATAATGCCATCTATGTTCTAAATAAGACATTCAGATTCACTCAGCTAGTTCTCACAACTCTTCAGTATTATTATGCCTGCTTTACCGAGACACAAAGAAGTTCAGTAACTATCTTACAGTCACACAACTAGTAATTTGTAGAATGGACATTTAACCCCAGATAGTCAATCTCCAAAATCCAAGAAGTTAACCATTGTACTACACTGCTTTTCTCTAAATATTTCTTGATGATAATATTTTGTTGTATTGTGGAAGTGATGTGGTAAATGCAAAAGTGGTACAGGATATAAACATTAGATTTAATATAATATATTTCAAAACAATCTGAAACATGACAGATGTAGGCTACAGAGTGTATTAAGTGTGACTATTTCACCAAGGTCCTGTTTTCCCTTAATGATAGTACTTTGTGCAAACGTCCAACAGATCCAGGTGGAGCATCTGCCATGTGCTCTTCTCTGAACCAGGCGTGGGTGCTGAGTTGTGGACAGAATAAATGTCATTTCTGCCCCTATAGAGCTTAAATTTATTCATGGGGCAGACAGATGCTAAGCAAACACCAAAATAGATATAATTATCAACTGCAATAAGTGCTGGAAATGATAAAGTAGGTTTCTTTGAAACATCATCTTGAGGGCATCTAATTCAGACAAGGTGAGATCAAGCCAGGAGTTGCTGGGGAAGCATGGGCAAGCTTCGGCCTGAAAGGAGACACACAATTAATGTCCAAACCTACCATCTGGAAGTGAAATTTAAGAACCAAATCAGAAATGTGATTTGGGAACAAAAGCTGGAATCTTTCAATGTCAAGAGCCAAGCAGCAATGCAGGATTTTCTGAGTCCCCTTTGCCTCGCTGGAATAAACCGAGGAGCTGCTTTATATTGGTGGGCATTTACATAACGTTTGCAGGGCTCTTTCCTTAGAACCTTGTCCAAAATCCATTTCTACCTGTCAATTTTTATTAGAATTTGCATATTTTTAAACTTGGAAACAGCAAAGTAAAAAGGGAATTATTGTTCGTGAGAAATACATTTGACTGAAAACAATTAACGTTTAAGAAGACTAACAATCACAGAATTGCCTCAAGGACAGGGATGCCATGCTTTCAGGATGTGCCCAACCCAAGTCAGACCCAGAGAGAAAGAGCCTGGGGGCATCCAGAATGGGTACAAAGTCATATGTTCTTCAGGGTCACAGAGTCTGAGTATGTGGCCGCCTCTGCCAGCTAGAGTATATGGCATTTGTATGTGACCTAATTCAGGCATAAAAAAAACTCACTCTCCCCGAGGCTTCCCCCAGGATGCCTTCATCAGTTCTCTCATCTATGTTAATCTGGTCCCTCTTTAATACCTTAAGGCTCTTATCTTCACGATCAGCATAATATGGCCCTACATATTTTTCTGTTCTATTTTGATTGTCTAGGCTTCTTTTTTCCCGGAGTAGACTCAGAGCCCTCCAAAATAAGAACATGGCCCCTTGTCAAGATGGAAGAGCCTCAGTATATACCTAGACCAATGCCTTCACAGTACAGTACAGTATATCCAGAGAAAGACGGTGGCCAGAGACTGAACATGGCTTATCATGGATGGGGCTCCAGTCTCTAAGCTTCAAGTCCAGGACTTTTCCCACTATGCCATACTGCCTTCCACAACATCTGATAACTAAGAGCTGATAATAAAAGCATTCTTTAAGTATTCAGCAGAATGAGAATGAGGTGTTGCTGACTTACCCTGCACCTTTCGGCAGATCAGCTGATTCTTCCAGGCTATGAAAATTTCTCAAGAGAAGCTCCTGATTCTTACAGACATGAGGGCACATCTACATTTGATTATAGCCAAGCACACACAGGTGTGTTGTTATTCCTTTCCTAGGGGATCAAAAACTCAAATGTGAATAGCAGTTCTCTATCTCCTCTAGGAGTTGCTCCAGAACGTGACTGAATAGACTACTCATGTTGGGGAGAAATGCTACTACTAGGCTCATAATCAAGCCCCCATCCTGACACTGGCTGTTGCAAAGTCAACCTATGCTCACGGGGCCCACCTTAATCTTGTTAGGTAAAGACTTGGTTTCCTTACCAGGTCAGGCTTGGAATGGGTCAGCACCATCACATCACTCCTAGAGTCCTACAGTAGCAAAGTTCACAAAGTTCACCTCAGCACACTTCTTCATCTTTCTGTGTGGTAACGACTTCTTAGAAAAAAAGAGTATCCAATGTCAAAGAGCAAGTCAGCAGAACACCCAGGGCTGACCACTGCCTCTTTACTTGTGAGCGCAGTCATTTCCTCTCTGCTCCGTGATGACTTTTTTCTGGCACTTTTGACTGTTTCTCCCTTTTCAGTTTTATTGCCTTTAGATTCCAGCTCCAAGTTTCTCTTTCTTCACGATAGAATCTCAGTCATGCCTAGCATCTTTGGGCCTAAGAACAATGTTTTCACCATGAGCTCAAAATAGACATGATGACAGGAGAAACTCTAGACTGAACAGTTATGGTGCACATTTACGATTTCCCTCTAAGAGTCCAGCTCTGAGAGAGCTACCATCATTCACCCAGTTTGTACTTTATTAAGCAAATGTTCATCAAACACTTGGATATGACACATTGTCTTAGATGCTAAGGATAAGGCAGAGGGAAGAGAGATATGTCCCCTGGCATCAGGGAGTTTCTTTCTAGGATATGAGTCACCATTTGAACAGATCATTACTGAAACAGCCACTGTGATGGTCTAGGCTGCTATGCAAAATAAAAACAAAGAAATTTGTCTAGCCTACAGGATCAGGCCATTCTGAAGAAAGTGACACTTAAACTAAACTGAAAGAACAAGAGAGATCAGCCTGGAGGAAGAGATGGAGAAAACATTTCAGAGACAGAAAAAAAAAGCGTGTGTGAAGGAACCAAAGTGGGAAGAAATTTGGCAGATTCTAGTAACTGAAAAACTGGGTAACAACCCCGGGGGAAACAAGAGGCAGAGCAATGATGGAGGATGGGTAAAGGCCAGAACTTTCAAGGCCTTATGTACCATATGAATGACTTTAGATGTGGCCTGAAGAGGTTGAGAAGCCTTTGAAATGTGTAATCAGAAAAGTGATGTGATCATATTTGCATTTTAAAAGATCATGTAGGTTGCTATGAACACAAGCAAAAAAAATATGCAGAGACACCTGTTAATAAGCAAGCATAAAAGCCAGATAAGTGATTATCTTGTCTTGGTAATTAAAGTAGGGGAGAGTGTATGTCTATAGATTTATGATGAGGGCAACTGAGTTAGTGCTCAATGGTGCAATTTAGCAAAACAGAAGATAGGAAAGAAGCAACCAATTTGGAGGGTGTATATATCTGAAAACAAATTTGGAGTCAAATGTGGCACAGAGAAAGGGTTGGTGGAAGTTAAAATTATAGAGGAAAAAGTAGGTATCTCTGAGAGAGCATGCAAGAAGGGGCTCAGAAAATGAGCCTTCAGTGATGCCTCAGCTGGAACAAAGAAAGGAAATTACAAGAAAAATAGGGTTGCCAATGGTGTCAAATCCCACTAAGTCAAGTAAAAGTAGAGGTCTAAAAGCTTTTCTGGAATTGTCACTCTGGAGGTCATTGCAACATGGTTAAAGCTCTGGTGAAATGGTCCAGGAGGGCCCTAGCAGAGAAGATCAAGAGCACAGAGGAACTAATATATTTTGAAGGCTTGATCTCTGCCACAGGTTGAGCCTGTAATGCCAGCACCTCCAAAAAAACCTATGAAGTTGACTAAACACCAATGAAATTGATTGTTAATCAGAACTTTCTAAATGGCGAAGAATTGCTTACATTGGTGATATTAATATTCTCCTTGAGTCAGGCCTGTATTTCATCCTTACCTTAATATACCTTAATGTTAAGCCATGGTTGTTAAAATGATAATAATTCAGGTTTTGCTATGTCCCCTCCTCTAAAATTCTGGAAGTGTGTTAGTGATATATTTTAATATGGTCCCTTTGAATAGAACCAAAGTTGGGGAGGGTAGAAAAGGAGAAAAGTAGATTATATATTTTTAATAAAAACCCTTATCCACAGCATAAATCTCCTTCAGTTTCTTGAGCCAATTGTTATTTAAATTAAACTCATTAAATGAATGCTTTTGTTTTGGGCAGCTGAATCATATTCAAAAGTATTCACACACTAAAGATGGGGCATAGAGAAACAAAGTGGAACACTGTAAGTTCTTTGTATTGAGTTTAATTGCAAGTGACCTCATGTGTTATTTAGTTTATACACTGAGAGTTAGTGGTGTAGGATTGAAGTAGTCTAAGTGGCCATTGGCTATTAAAGCACATGTGTAATGGGAATATTATTGTATTTATCATGCATTTGTACAGCACTTAGCTACAAAGTACTTTTATATACATTATTTGATTCCTTCAACAACACTCTCAGATGAGTAAGGCCGAGGTAATCATCTCCAGTTGATGAATCGTAGAAAAGAAGGTCATAAATTCAAAAGACTCCATTGGAATTAGAACTCATGATTTCCATTTTCAAGCCTAGTTGCTGTTTCAACAAAACCAAATGCCTCTCTGGGTTTTGAAAATACTTATAATTTAAGATCTATGGATACAACTTAGTTAATCATCCTGAGTTGTTTTTGTTTTTGTTTTTTTGAGGACAGTAACATTCCTAGATGAGATGATGAAGAATTTGTTTTCTTCTGTGGAAAGCAAGCCTTTCTCTCCTTCTCATACCATTTCAATGGGCCTAGGGAGAAATCAGGGAGCCAAAGACTCTTGATAAAGGGATATTTCTCCTTTTCAACTTTATTTGGATTTTCTTTATGGTGGACAGAACTAGTGTGATTAAATACGTGATCAGACACTTTCTTCTCCAAACACCTAGATTTCTTCCTTCAATTCTTTCTTCTTTTTTAGCTCCCACCTAAACGCATGTATTCTCACAGCTTTAGCCTAACACACTCATTCCACAGTGCACACATCCCTCCATCAGTCTCGAGCCTTACAGAAAACTGGTCCCACTCAGCTCCCACCCTTCCGCCCCCTCATTCAGCACCGCGGACAGCTCAAGCTCAGCCCAGGCGTCTTTTGCAGTTTCAGAACCATGGATAGCGCACGCACCATAGCAAATTAGTCCAGGATTACCTCCGCCTCCTCAAAGGTTAAGTCATGTTCAGCAAGTACTCTCAGTCCCATTCCCGTAGCATCCGGAACAATTCAAGATTACTACCTGTGAAGATGGTTTAGTGTTATTCTTCTGGTATCACAGTCAGCTGAGGTTTCGTTTCTGCCAAATGGCAATATCATGGCTAGGGTGGTCTCACTGTCGTTACTGCAAACAGCTTATGGTACTTTCCTAGTGGCATAGTTCTTTTAATTCTGTCTCTCTCCTGGGCAGCTTACTCGCATGTCCAGGAACCCTGTTACTCCATAAAGATGTCTAAAGACTTTTTTAAAAATTAGGACAATGGTCAGCTTATATGTCAGTATCACTGACTATATAAAACACTGAAATCTCAGAAGCAGCTAGACATGTATCTAACTAAGCTGTTTTCCGTGCTTGGACCATTCTGGAAATCCCCCAAGCCAAGGACTTTTAACCCTTACTGCCATTGCTGTGGAGAGTCCAACAACATCCTCTTTGCTGGATATAGATGTGTTGTCCATCCCATAAGCTAGAGAACCTCGTCCCACCCTCAGCGCCATGTGTGATGGCTGCGCTTGGATGTACTATTTCTCAGCTCCAATTCACTCACTCACACTGCCAGGAGTGAACCAACCACAACCCTGTCTAAGCAACACCTCGCAAAATGTTTGCTGTTCCATTGGGCAGCTGAGTCAGACCAACACCTCTTGAAACCTCTCATTATCATGGACTGTTTTTTGGTACCTCTTGTAATTAGTCTGATCATGTTGGCAGTTGCATCAGTATCCAAGTCATCCTCTTTCTGCAGCTCAGCATTTAGCCACACCCTCTCCACTCCATGTTATTGAGTGCTCTATGTCCCCAGACTAAAATCATTGCCACACTGGAACAAGGCTCATCAGCTCTACTTCTTAGTTCTTTAGCTTTTATGCCTAATGTTCCTATGACACTGATATGTCCTTGCTCTCCTTTCTTTTTGGCTACTTAATCCTTATGACGCTGCCTGGCCACCCCCACATCCCTCTGGCTCCCAGCTTTCATTGTTCTCCTCCCACCTAACAGAACAAGTTTTATCCACATCGGGGTGTATTTTTGTGATTTCTTATTGTGAAATATGATCAGTTTCTACCTACCCCGGGATGACAGTTCACGTACCATATACGTGCCTTCTCTTCCCTGTCTTTCCTGAAACCTAATCCTGGGGTGAGGGAGAAGCTTTGTTCCAGAAAAATCTGACTCACACAGTTTAGATCCCTTGATAACAAGTGTTTCATTTATTTTTATGTTTAACATATTTATGGGGGATTGTATGGGAATTCAGCACATACAGTACAACATGTATTAGTCAAATCAAAGTAGTAATCATTTCCACATCTGCAACCATTAATAATTTTATATGTTGGGAATTTCTTACTCTTCATTTCCAGTCATTTTGAAATATATCACAGGTGCCCATTAGTTACCCTACTGTGAAAGGGGGAACTAGAAGTATTTCCTCCATTCCAACTGTCTGCAAGTATCTGTTGATCACTTATGATGTACCATCCTCTGCTTTCGGTGTTGGGTTCCATAGTTAAAACCACAGTGAAAAAAACACATACTTTTAGGGAGGAAACACTTTAATTGAAAGAGATAAATAATGAGCAAATAAAATATACTAAACACTTGCTGGGGAGAGGAAGGTGCTATGAAAGAATCAAGAAAAATAAAGGGACAGAGTGGTCAGGGGCTGCTGTTCAGGAAAGAGGGGTGAGGGGAGTTGCCCAAGTATGGTGAAACCTGCCTGAGTGGAACACGTGGGTGTAAATGGGAGGAAAATACTGGGCAGAGGAGACAGCAAGTTCAAAAGTCACGAGACGAAAGTGTGCTTGGTGTGCCCAGGAAACAGAAAGGTAGTCTGTGGGTCTGGGGTCCAGTGAGCAAGGGAGGGAATGATATGAGAAGAACAGTACAGGACATGCTTTAAAAGGATTGCTCTGGCTGCTGCAAAAGGTTTCAGAGGCATAAGAGGATGCCCATTGTGAGTCGAGTTTTACCAGCAGATCAGGAGAGAGACTGGTGGATCAGGCTGTGGCACTGTGATGAGAAGTAGGCAACCATACTCGGGAGTCAGGTGCACGAGGGACTGGATGTGACATGTGACTGAGGGAATGGGAAGATTGTAAAGCTCCAAGACTTGAGACACTAGGACACACCAGAACTTCTCTGATGTGTTGAAATGGAGGAACCTCAAGGGGAGAGCATGTTTGGGGTAAAGAAATTAGCAGCTTGACTATGCATCCACCAGACACCAAGTGTGAGAGCTGATGAGTGGATGACTGGAAGTGAGAAATTCAGGATGCAGGTGAAAGGCCGGGCTAAAGATGTTTAGATTCATGTGTGGCTCCAGGCTACTCATGTGGCCCTCATATTCAGCCTTCTTCTCTGGAAAGGAAAGGCCCAGATAGCTGATCAGGAAGGCAGCTGAGGCTTAGAGCTATATTTAATTTCCCCAAAGTATGTACCTATAGCCTGTCTACTCCCAAACCTCAGAGTTTAAGATGGTGCCTGACACAAGATAGGAAAATTTGAAGGGGAAAGAAGCACCGTGGAAGGTCCCTATGTTTCTACTGTAGAAAAACGATTATGCAATTTATTAAGGCAGAGAATACAGGAGGAGAAGCCAGGTTTGGGTAAAGGAAAGATGATGATATCATGGGAGACAATGATTTTTAGATGTCTATGGAGCATTCAAGGTGACATGTTCAAAGGCATTAGATTAATGAGTCTGGGGATCAGAAGAAAGACCCAAGTCTTGGAATCATCTGTATAAAAATGACAATTGTGGTTGTAGATAAGCAATAGGAGAGCAACCTGAGAAGCATGAAAAGGCACACTCCTGTGTAGAAGAGGGCTGGCACTTTTACACATTAATCAAGCATGAGAAAAACCTGTAATTACCAGTTTATGCACATCCTATCTGCCACAGGAATAGTTTTCTGTTAGATTCGTAAGGCCCTCACTGAACTAAGAGGCAAAGAGGCTGATCTCTGAGGCCCTTGAGACCTCAAATCTGAACTCATTCCAATCAGTCCCTGTGTGTGTTTCAAGTCCCAGAACCTCAGACACTAGGATTCCAGGACATCACCAACCAGACAGATCCACCCAGAGATGGGAGAGTCAGAGAGCAAAAGGCCCCGAGGCAAGCATACCTAATATTTTTATAATCTTTAATAAGCATCAACACTCAATGACTGTTAGTTTTCTTATATTTAAGAGCATATCTGGAGAATTGGAATGTAGCTCAGTGGTAGAGTATTTGGCATGCATGAGGCCCAGGGTTCCATCTCCAGAAGTACCAAAAATGAAAAGAATCAGGAGGAAACCTTCTACCTGTGCCACAGATCATGTGAGGAGACATTTTATGAACCTACTGTACATCAGTGAGGCATTGTTGATGTTGTGGGTTGAAGATTTCAGTAATTCTTCTCATCAGGTTTGGCCAGTTTTGTGACCAGCTCTGAGTTGGTTCAGTGTGTACTCACGACCTGAGTATGATCAGAGACACCATTTCCTGCTAGAACCACAGAATCTAACAGAAAGAACACTCTGTCCATCCTTCCCCAGCGCAACCTCAGAGAGACTTCTGTTTGCACCCAGAGTCTTACCCACACAAGTCTGCTGGTTGTCCCTGATCATAGGTCCTGACCAGGACAAACCAAAGCTGTTTCAATCACCAGAAAATTTCAAATGTGAAATGCTTGTATTTGTTTAATCACTTTTAGCTGATCTTTTCACTCACTAGAAACTTCTGACTCATAGGTCTCAGAAATTCAAGTGACAATGTCCCTATGACCCACAAAGATTGCATCTTCCTGTAACTCAAAAATTCCCAACAAGGAACACATCTTTACAGAGGGTTGAACGACCAAAGTCCACTCTGTTCATATCCCCTGCATGCAAGATTCCCGAAGTTTCTGGCCAGCAGTTGTTCTGATTTTTACAACAGAAGTGAGAAATTCCCAAGTTCTATCCCACGAAAGCCTCTGAATAGTCAGTTTCTTAGAATGGTAATTCAGGAAGAATACCCACTGCTTGACGTCAGGCCTCTGCTTCCCTAATTCAACCAATAGTATCTTCCAACCTGCCTCCACAATCCAGGAAGATTTTCATCTAGGCTCTGGAGCCTTAGAGTGGGTCAGATGTTTGAGAACCTGTGCCCCTGACCCAAACTCCAAATCACATTCATGGTTGTAAAGAATTTCATGGATTTTTTTTTAATGCACCAGCCGTTTCAGCTATGAGCCTATAAAAAATACAGCTCCCGGGCTGGAGATGTAGCTCAGCAGCACAAGTGCCTGTCTGGCAAGTGCAAGGTTCTGAGTTTGATTCCAGGTACCAAAACAATGAATAGAGTTCCCTGGATCTCCTCTGACTTCCTGAATGAGAATCTTTGAAGTTGGAGTTCAGGGATCCTTATTTTAACTCATTGTCCTTCTAATGGTGATGGATCTGACCCAGTACCAGACTGTGAACTGGGTTTACAAATCACTTAGAGAAGGTGGGAGAACTGTGCGATCCACAGAGCCAGTGGTTACTGAACTGAAACAATGCTTGTTGTAAGAGCTTTAGACCTACTCTTCCTAGAGTAAGCAGGGACAATACCACACAGATACTGCTCTACTACTGATGGCAGCAAGTCACTCTGTCTACAGGCTAATCTTAGGGATGATAGGCTTCCTGGGAACACTACTCCCAGGGTGTACATGGACCCTGATGGACCAGGGGTCCCAGAAATTCTTCCTGGAAGCGTCAGAGAACATGTGTTAGGCCAGGACTGCAAGTTCATGATATCAGTGAGTCATTTAAAAATCACTGTGCTAAATCAACAATGGGCTGTCAGGAGTTTTAAGTGGATTGGGGTTTAAAATAAACAGCAAAAATGGGCTTGTAAATTAGTTGTCTGGATTAATAATAAAAAAGTTGTATATGAGGTAGACAATGTAGCCAAGTAGGAGACCACTAATCTAGAATGGATAAGGCTCTGATTTCAACACCAGAACAACAATTAAAAAAATTTATATGACTTTTTGAAAGAAACTTTTACATTATAATGAAAATTACCTAATTAGGAAATTAAATTATTTATTTGATGAAGAATGAAAGGCTTGCGAGCCTACTGCCGAGCTCCCACTAGACAGGCACAGCCACGCACACTGGAGCAGGCGGCCTTCTTTGCTATGTCCTTGGCAGACTCAGGAATGACCGTCACTGCCTAAGAGCACACTACTGCATGAGAAAAAGAACCACAGAACATTTCAGGATTTTTAACAAATGCAACAGGTGGGAAAATTTTACAAACATTGTTTTGCCACATAACCTTTATTTACAGTGCACTAAAATTCTGAATGCAGTGGGTTCCATCATTCTCCCTGAGGCCTCTACATCAGAAGACCTGTGAGGGATGACTTTGTGTGAGTGGGAGAGCTGAGGAATTTCGACAGCCATGGACCTGGCCCTCGAGTGCTAGGGCCACTATTCTGGGAGATTCCTAGAACCAGCTCTCAGGTAGCCTCCTTGCCCCAAGATGTCTATCTTAGAGTACCACATAAAGAAGTGCGCAACAGATGGAAAGAGAGAGACCATTGTGATCAGGGGTCCCAAGTCTGGCTTTCTTTCCTGTTTGAAAAGTTTTGAGAAAAGTCTTGTACTTCCATGAGTCATGAAATCCTTCCTATGAGCATAGTATTACTACCACACAGAGAGCAAACCTGGCCTAGGCCAGAGGGATTTCCAGTGGCCTAGGAGAATTATAGACAGCTGGTATCAAGTCAGCCTCAAAGCTGAGTGCACTTTCACCTCAAACCCCTGAACTAGCACCAAGACTTCTGGCTTAGTCTTGTTTTCAACATTGCACTGAGTGTCACTGAGGGAATCCCTGCCTTTTTCCTCTATAATTAAGTCCTGGAACTCAAATTTTGTTCTACACTGTAAATGTACCTCTTCCTGAGATAAAATAAGGTTAGGCCGGGGATTTAGCTCAGTGGCGTAAGCGCTCGCCTGGCAAGCGCAAGGTCGCAAGTTCGATCTCCGGTACCAAAAAAAGAAAGAAAGAAAGAAAATAACGTTAACAATCCCCGTTACTCAAAAGGGAAGAATCAAAAGATGACTGCATTCAATCAAGTCAATAGTGATGGAACCGTTGGTACATACATATGTCATATTTATCAGAAAATAGATGCATAGCATGTAGAACTTCCAGAATGAGAAGAAAATGCAAGCCAGATGTCCAGTTCTATGCGTTGACTTTGAAAAGTTCCCTAAGAGAGAGACCAAGTGTGACTGGGCAGGGCTAGTAGGAGAGAGACAGGGAAAGTTTCTGGGTAAAATCTGTCGAAGACGTTAGGAAGAGTGCTAGAATCACAAGAGGGAAATCTCTCAGGACCACAGTGCAGGGGAAGACTGATGACAGGAAGCAGGGTCTCTATTAGGGGGAAACTGAATTCAAGAGCTGCTTCTAGGTCTGGTAGAAATTAGCAGGCTATCTTTTGTGGGAGTATTAGATTCAAGAGCTGCTTCTGACACCATTTACTTGATTTGGGATGTGCTAGCTAAAATAAAGGAGAAGGAGAAGGAGGAGGAGGAGAGAAAGGGAAAGCATCTGGATTTGATCATTTCTCTAGTTCCATAAATTTCTATGACTGAAACATATGATTTTTTATTTAAGAGAAAAAAGACACAGAAAAAAAAGCAAAAGAGACAAACAAGCAAAAACAGCAAATGCAAAACAATGACAGTATAGGTTTACAAAACAAGATGATAGGAATTTAACAGTGGTTGTAATATTGCATATTGTTACCTTCAAAAGGGTTGCTTAGATTATCAGATATAAACATGTAAAATTGATCTGATCTTATCAATATTAATTGTTTTTTCCAAGAACTCTACTAGTTCTTGGAAAAGCAATATATTAGTAGTATAGGCATCTTAGCTATTTATATATATATATATATATATATATATATATATATATATATATATATATATTCTTTTTCCTTTTCCCTTCCTTCTCTCCTCTTTTCCCCTATCCCAGTTACTTTTACCTTTTGAGCAGTTTCTTATCCTTATAAAATATTTATGGTAGATTTTGGATCTTACTTGCTCTTTCAGTTTCTTATACTAGAGAAACAATGAGGTGTTTAAACATGTGGGTTTGATTATTTCACTTATGAGTATGGTCTCAAGTCATGTTCATTTACTTATAAAAGCCCCAATGCAATCTTTCTTTGTAGCTGAGTAGTATGCCATTGTATAAAAATACCACATCTTTTTTATGCATTCCTCTATTGATGGGTACTTGGGTTGTTTCTAAAATCTGGCTATTACAAATTGTGCTGCTATAAACATGGGTGCACATATATCTCTATGGTGTGATGTTTTCTGTTCTTCTGGGAAAATGCCCAGAAGCAGGATAGCTGGGTCAAATGGAAACTCTAATACTAGCTTTTTGAGGAATATCCACACTGATTTCCATAGTGGTTGCACCAGCCTACATGCCCACCAACAGTGAAGAAGAGTTTCTTTTTCTCCACAGTCCCTCCAGTATTTGTTATTGGTTAATTCTTGATCCTGGCCATTCTTTCTGGACTGTGATGGAATCTGTGTTGTTTTAATTTGAATTTCTCAAATGACCATTGATGTTGAACATTTTTTCATATATTTATTTGCCATTTGTATTTCTTCATCTGAGAAGTGTGTATTCATCTCAGATGCCCATTTTTGGATTGGGTCTTTGAATTTTGGGAACTTGATATATATTTTTTAATTGTTTATGTGTTCTAGACAGAATAAGTCTTTTGTCTGAGAGACAGTTGGCCAAGATATTTTCCCAACTCATGGGTTTTCTTTTCACTCTGTTGGAGATTTCTTTTGACATACAAAAACCTTTTAAGAAGACAAGATCCCAGTAGTTGATTCTGGGAAGTATTTCCCTTGCAGTTTGATTTTTGTTCATGAATTCTCTGCCTACCATATGTTGTCAAGATTTCTACCTACTTTTTATTCCAGCAGATTTAGTGTTTCTGTTTAAATATTTGGACCCATTTTGACTTTAGTTTAGTGCATGGTGATAGACATGGATCTAGTTTTAGTTTTTGGAATATGAAAAGCCAGTTTTTTCAGCCCCACTTATTAAAGAGGCTATCTTTCTTCCAGTGAACATGTTTGGACTCTTTTTCAAAGATAAGGTGACTGTGTTTGTAGTTGTGACTATATTTTCTGATGTATTACATTGATCTGATTCCAGTACCATGCTGATTTTATCACAGTAGCTTTGTAGCATAATTCCAAGTCAGGGATTGTGATGCTTCCTGACTTGCCTTTGTTGCCCAGAATTGCCTTTGCTATTCTAGGTCTCTTCTGGTTCCAGATGAATTTTAGAGGCTATTTCTCTAGATTTGTGAGGTATGCTAATGGTATTTTGATTGGAATTGCATTAAATCTATATAACAATTTTTGGAGAATGGCCATTTTCACAATGTTTGTTCATCCTACCCATGAACAAAGTATGTCTTTCCCTTTTCTGAAATCCTCTTCTATTTCTTTTTTCAAAGTAATGTAGTTTTCATTGTATAGATCTTTTACTTTCTTTGTTAGATTGATTCCTAAGTATTTCATTTTGGGGGGATGCTATAGTGAAGGGTGTGATTTCCCTTACTTCTCTCCCAGTGAATTTTTTGTTTGTGTACAAAAATGCTATTGATTTTGTAGTGTTGACTTTATATCCATCTACATTACTGAATTTAGAAGCCTTTCAATGGAGTTTTGGGGGTCTTCTATGTAGAGTATCATATCATCTGCAAATAATGATAATTTAACTTCTTCCCTTTCTATTCTTATTCCTTTTATTTCCCTCTCTTGTCTAACTGCCTTGGCTAAGGTTTCCAAAACATTATTAAATAGGAGTGGTGATAATGGACACCCTTGTCTTGTTCTGATTTTAGGTTGAAAGGTTTCAGTTTTTTCCATTTAGTAACATGTTGGCTGTTGATTTATCATATATGGCTTTTATCAGATTGAGGTAGAGACCATCTATTCAAATTTTCTGTAGGCTTTGATCATGAATGAGTGTTGGATTTTGTCAAAATCTTTGTTTGCATCTTTTGAGATGATCATGTGATTCTTGTCTTTGGCTCTATTGATATGTGTGTTATCTTTGTTGATTTGTGTATGTTGAACCACCCTTGCATTCCTGGGATGAATGCTACTTGATCATGGTATATAATCTTCTTGATGATTTGTTGCATTCTATTGCCAAGTATTTTATTGAGGATTTTTGCATCTATGTACATTAGGGAGATTGGCCTGTAATTCTCTTTTTTGGTTGGGTCTTTCTCTAGTTTTGGTTGGGTCTTTCTCTAGTTTTTGTATCAGAGTAATACTTTCTTCCAGGAATGAGTTAGGGAGACTTGTTTCCCTTTCAATTTCCTTGAAGAGTTTGAGGACTGTTATCATTAAGTCTTCCTTCAATTTCTTGCAGAATTTAGCAGTGAATCTTTCAGGACCTGGGCTTTTCTTTGTTGGTAAGGTTCTAATTACATTTTCAATTTCATTAACTGAATTTAGATCATTCAGCAGTTTTACATCTTCTTGATTCAGCTTTGGTAATTCATATGTTTCTAGGAATATCTCCATTTCTTCTGTGTTATTGAACTTATGTGAGTGAAGATTTTCAAAATAGGTATTTATGATCTGTATTTCTACAGGGTGTGTAATGATTTCACCCTTTTCATTTCTTATTGTGTGGATTTTTTTCTTTCCTCTTTTTGATAAGGTTGGCCTGGGGTTTATCAATGTTATTTATTCTTTCAAAGAATCAGCTCTTCAATTCATTAATTCTTTGTATTGTTTTCTTAGTTTCAGTTGCATTAATTTCTGCTCTGATCTTTATAATTGCCTCCCTTCTTTGGGCTTTGGGCTTGACTTGCTCTTCTTTTTCTAGAAGTTTGAGGTGCAGCATTAAGTTGTTTATTTGTGTTTGTTCCACTTTCCTTATGTGACAGTTTACCACTATAAATTTCCTTCTGAAGACTGCTTTCATTGTGTCTCACAGATTCTGGTAAGTTGTATTTGCATTTTTTTCCATGTAGATACTGTTTAATTTGTTCTGTGACCCATTGGTTGTTTAGGAGAGTGTTTTTTTTTTTTTAATTTTAAAGAGGGTAAAACAATGTAAGAGACACAGATTTCAAAGCAAGACCACTGGAGATTTTCACTATCATATTGTCTCTTGTTTTCTTCCAAATAGTTGTCCATATCTTCACACACAGTGAATTCATACAAAAACTAAATAGTATTAAATTGATCAGAACAGGATGATGAAGGCATTTTAGGTCTTCAAGACCAGACAATAAGGAAGTCATCAATGGCTGCCATAATGTCTCTTGTTCTCTTCAAAATAGCTGTCCATACCTTCACTTATATTGAAATTAAACAAAACAAAACAGACTAATGTCACTCTGAATAAAGAATAATAGTATTGCTAGATTTCATATCATGATGCTACAGAATTATCACTGGGTACATTAGTCTCTTTTTCTTCAAAGTCTCTGTTCAATTCATCATGCATTATATAATCAATTCTCATAAACTGTTTAGAAGTTCTACACATGCATGAGTCTCTACATGTATACCTATCCTTTCTGTATTACACAGAAAAACAAATCAAAACAAAACAAAACAAGTTCCTAGAAAAATACAAAATGAAAAAGACATCTATAACCATAATACTAGGTGATCTACAGTAGTTACTATGATGTCTTTTGTTATTTTCAATAGAATTGTCTATATCATCAGGCATAGTATAATTGAATAAAGTAGTACATAGCAATATTAATAAAAACAAAACATTGGAGACATTATAAGACTTCAAAAGCAGTTAATAATCAGACCAGAATGGGTATCCTACTGAACCTTGTTGTTGTCAGAGTAGTTGCCTATATTCTCAGACTTGATACTATCAATCATAACATATTTGAATAAAATCAGTCAAGACAAAATGATGATCTAACAAACCAGACTCAAATAAGATTAGTCATAGTAAGACAGTGTAAGTAATACAGGGATTCAGATTAAATTAATAGGAAATTAAGGACAGTTACCATAGTATAACCTGCTATTTTTGGAATAGCTGTCTGTGCCCTCAAATCTAGTACAAGTAAACACACTGAACTAGAATAAAATCAGACTAAACAGAGCGATAACAATAATGTGGATTTTAAACTGATACACCATTAACCATGTCCTCTGCCTTCCTTTTCCTTCCCACTAACTCCTTCAGTTTTTAGATTAGGGGGCAACCCCCTATCTCAGTGGTTCTGAACATTTTTACTCCTGAGCTTGATCCTGAGTTGTATTCCTTTACCTAAAAAAGCCTCAAGGTTTTTCTTCCTTATAGCTGAGTAGTTCGCCACTGCACAAAAGTATCATGTCAAGAAAGCAGCATCTCAGGCTGTCTCTTGGGGACCCGAAAGTCTCGGACCCGTAGAGTGGCCTGGGCTGTTTGGATCGAAAGTCTGCGCAAACCTGCATCTCGACGCGACTCTTTGGGGCTGGTAGGCCCGCCCTTCATCCGCAAGGAACTGCCTGGAGATCGGCATCTGGGCCAAGTGTGTTTGGGCCTGTAGCCCCGCCCTTCACCCCCAGGAAGTCTCCCAGAAAGCAGCATCTCAGGC
>PVJX010018041.1:0-37299 GCA_004027295.1 Dolichotis patagonum
TTATAGAAGGAGAGAATGGCATGGGGTGCTGAGTAACTAGCACAAAACCTGAGGGGGACTCTTGGGAGGAAAGACTTATTATTTGGGATGTGGAGGGAA
The DNA here is from genome assembly GCA_004027295.1 of Dolichotis patagonum. Lineage (NCBI taxonomy): Eukaryota > Metazoa > Chordata > Mammalia > Rodentia > Caviidae > Dolichotis > Dolichotis patagonum. The sequence goes on from PVJX010018041.1 coordinate 100, forward strand.
TGTGAGGCAGCCTCCTCAGGGACCAGGTATGACTGTTGTTCTTTCCTCTCATCTGCAGTTTGCCTTGGAACACTGGTACACTGCTGCGAGTTGGAAAACTACAGCGGAATTTTTAGTTATCATGACAGCTGGAGTCAGAAGCAAGCAATGTGTAATTGCTATGGGTTGAATTGTGTTCCCAGTTTTATATGAAAGTTCTAACCATCACTGTATCAGAATATGAATGCATTTGAGATTGCCTCTTTAAAAAGATAATAGAGTTAAATGCAGTCCTTAATACACCATGACTGCTATCTGTACATGAAGATGAAAATGCAATAATTGCAGAGGGAAGGACTCACGGTGAAGACATGTGAAAGTGAGCAGGTATAAGAGCCTCATAACGGACCAGCTCTATGTACCCCATGATCTCAGACTCTAAGCCTTCCAAACTATGAAAGAGAGAGAGAAATTGCTGCTTTACTTTGTTATGGCAGCCCCAGCAAATCACTAGGGAGGTGTGAAGACTGGAAGAGAGACAAAAAGCTATCATTACTTGCATGTTTCATGATCGTCTACACAGAAAGCCAACCAAATCAGCAGATCCTCCTTTAGGACTAATAAGAAATTGTCAGATACAATATCAACTACTAAAACACATGTCTGTTCAGCGGAAAATGCCACTCATAAAACATATAGAAGTCAGTCAAGGAGCCCTCTATGGAGGAAAAATTTAAATTCAGTTAAAGAATATAGAGGAAGTTTTGAAAAATTACTTTTTTTTTTGTTACTGAAAATCTAACTCATGACCTCATACTTGCCAGGTGGGTGCTGTGCCACTGAGCTATATCCCTGGCTCGGAAGTTTTGAATAAATGGAGAGATATTCCGCGTTTGTGATGAAATAACATTGTACAAATGCTGAATCTTTTCAAATTAATGTATAAGTTTGGGTCAATTGAATGGGAATATCAGATGGTTATGTTGATAAATTTGATAGACTCAATTCTGATATGAACAAAGGTCCATAAAGAGTTGAGTCAACTTTTAAAAACAAAACAGTCTTATCTTTTTTGTCTCATAGACATTAAAGTGCATCACAAATCATGGTCCTAGATGAGCTGTGTGGTTAAGTTGAAGAGACTGGGGATATCAGGGATATACCATACAGGCAGTTTTTGAAACTAGATTGATGAGTAAAGCTGATATTGTCACAGATCAAAGAGAAAGATCCCATTGACTTGTGGAAGTCTTGGAAAACTGGATGACTATGTAATCAGAGTATAACTGGATTCCCATTTTACTCAGAATATGCAAGTAAATGAAATACTTAAATGCTAGAAGTTAATAAAACTAATGGTATACAATATAGGTGAACCCTTTTTTTAAACCAATGAGAGGAATTCTTAAATCTCTCAAACACAAGATATAATGTGAAAAATTCATGAATTTTATTAAAATTATGGATTTCTAATTAATGAGTTAGGTAACTATTATTCAGTGGAAGACATCTGGCAATTTCTGAATGTATTTTTGGTTGTCACAGCTGAGTGGTAGACATTACTGTCACTTTTTGAATAGAAACCAAAGGTGCTGCTAAATATCCTTCAATGGGTAGGAAAGTTTCACAATGAGAAATTATCTGGCCAAATGTAAAGAGCTCTGAGCTTGAGAATCTTTACTACATATACCACCATATACGACTGCCACATGTAAAGTCAACACAGGGCTGACACTAACGTGCAAGAGGTCCTATGAATTGTTAAGAAAAAGACTCAAAATTGGGCAAACTATATGCATAAGAACTTAACAAAAGGAGAAACCCCAAATGGCTCACATGTATATGAAATTGTGTTCAAACTCACCATAAGAGCTACAAGTGAATTCAACAATGGATTATCACTTTGCACCTGCTAACCTGGTGAAATGAGAAAGTTAGATGATGCCAAGTGTTTACAGAGACGTGAGGAACCAGGGATCCCCATATATCATCAGTGTAGACTGATCCAGTGGTTTTGGAAGAACCATTCAGCATCTAGTCAAGACACTGCATCTATGTGTAAGGATCTGTGCTCACACTGCTGAACATCTCAAGTTCAAAAGGCACTTCCAAGCACATTCATTGCTTTTGGTCAGGACATTGGAAGTGCCCACCTCTAGTGTCCACCCCTGGGGGAGTGGAAAAGTAAAATGTGATACCAGCAATAATAAAATATTATACAACAGTCAGAATCTGCAAGTTGTATGCATTCAATGTGCAAAGGTCTTAAATAATTATTAGTATTAAATGAGGTAGATTAGATTCATGCCTGTCACATAGTGTTGAATGATGTCTTTTTTACATACCATTTAGATAAATTTAAAAATATGTGTTACATGTATTTTTGCAAGAATACACATGCATGTTATAAATTTCCCTAAATTCATCTGATGTCTCACTTTGTACACTCAGTACTATGATGAAAATTAATACTTACACATAACAGTGTGCCAGACACAATTACCTTTATTACCCTCCTCCTCGTGCCCTCGTAGGTAATTGTTTTATCAGCTTGTTATTATTGTGGCAAGCTGGATACTGGCAAGCTGGATGATCAGTGCATAAAGACACACTTATTTTGGCTCATGGAATTTAATATATCTCATGTACGTGTATGTGTGTTATGTAGGAGGATTAATACAACTAAAAACTATATAAAACAAGAAACTGGCATTGTACTCATCTTCTGAAAGGGCTGCCTAAGCCAAATATCATGCACTGGTAATTTAAACAACAGAAATTTATTTTCTCACAGTTATGGAACCTGGAAATTTAAGATCAAGTGTCAGCAGGGCTGTTTTCTCTGCAGGGCTCTCTCCTTGGCTTGCAGAAGACTGTCTTCTCCCTGCATCCTCATCTGGCCTTTCCTGTATATGTGTGAGTCCCTGGGGTCTTTTCCTCTTCTTACAAGGACACCAGTCATCTTAAACCGGGAACCTATTTTATCACCTCCTGCAATGTTAATAAGACATGGTTTGGATCTAGATGGTTTCCCAAAGGCCCTCGTGTTAAAGGCATGGTCCTCAGTTTTGCGCTATTGGGTTACGGTGGAACCTTTAAGAGGTGAACCCTGGTGGGAGGTCTTAGGTCACTGGAGTGCCCTTGAGGGAGACTGTGTGACCCTAGCTCCCCCTCTCCCATTCTGTTAGCTCACCAAAATGTGCTACCTGCCCCAGAGGCCATGGGGCAACTGACCTTGGACAGACCAGCATCATGAGCCAAAATAAATGTGTCTTTATGCACTGATCATCCAGCTTGCCACAATGATAACAAGCTGACTGATTCATGATGCACCACTGTGAAGGTCAGAGCTTCAGCAGGTGACCTTTACGGGGCCGCAATTCAGTCCTCACTGGTGTAGCAGAGGGCGTGAAAAGGCATCTGAGCAGTTGGTCAGCTCTGCTTCATGATCCAGGTGCTGCTGGTTACACAGTTGTGTTAGTTGGTGAAACTGCGTTGTATTGTTAGAATGTGCAGACTTTTCTGTGGGTATGCTATCCTTTAATGGAAGTTTTAAAAGGCATTAAACTTTAGCATTTGGCTCTTTTCTCTATTCATCAATGTGTTTATATGGTTTTGCTACTTCAATTTTTTTTTATGGTCATGTTATATTAGCTTGCTAGAGTTTCCATAACATATTCTCTGAGGCTGAGGGACTTAAACAACAAAAAGGTATTTTCTGACAGTTCTGGAGGCTGGAAGTCTGAGACCAAAGTGTGTGCAGGGGTGGTTTCTCCTAAGGCCTCTCTCCTTTTTCCTTAACTGTTTCTTTCCATATGTTCACAGCTATAGGTCTGTGTCAAAATTTCATCTCCACACAAGACCAACACTCATACTGGACAAAGACCTTTTATTTTAATTACTTCTTTAAAGGTATTATCTCCAAATACAGTGAGATCTGGAAATAGTGAGAGTTAGGATTTCAGTGTATGAACTTTGAGTGGACATAATGCAGTACAGAATAGGTGTATTTTATTAAAGGTTTATCTGAAGGGATATCCTTATGATACTACCTGATGATGATATGCTCTACAAATTGCTAAACTCAAGTTGCCAGAATTTTAGCTAAGATTTAAAAAGAATCTATGCCCATATTTAGATTTGCTTTATGCTTTATTTTATGTTACCATACCGGTCAGGTTTAAGCTTCACAGTTATGATAACTGTAAAATGAGAGGTAATTTTCATTCGTTGTTCTGTTCTGTAAAATGCCAGTTATAACCTCATTTTATGTGTACCTTGGAGGCTTGGTGAAAGTGAGCAGGAAAACTATTACTTCAAACAAAATGTAAATCAAAGGAGTGAGAAAAACAAGGAGAGAGTGCTCATAAAGGTGGATGGTGAACTACACACACCATCAATGTTTTCTGCACCCAAAGTCCAGTTCCCACTCTCTCAGAACACACAAAGGAGCAAACAAAACATGTTGAACTAAGTCACCCTTTGCTCAAGCCCTTCACTGGCTCCACACTGTCCTCTGGAAAAAATTCATTCTACCAAAATGTCTTAGTTACTTCTTACCTGTCGCTGAGACAAAATACCAGAAGCCCAAAGTTGGGAAAAGGAAAGGTTTATTTCTTACAGTTTTTTGGAGGTTTCAGTCCACACTCAGTTGGCTCCAAGACAGGGTGGCATGGCGAGGTCTCAGTTCATGGTGGCTGCAAACAGCAAGGTGGGAACAGGCAAGAGAGAGACACACACCTTCTTTCTGCCATTACATGGTATGCTGGCCCCACCCTTAGGCAGGTGTAGCACTGACACCACCAATCCAAGCGCTACACAATGGACCAATCACAAATGCACAATGCAAACACATGAGGCCTGGGGGCCACCGACATAAACCATGACCCCTGGCCCCCAAAGACTTGGGCTCATCCTTTATACAAAACACATTTAGTCCATCTCCAAGAGTTGCCAAAATCCTAACATTTTCAGCATTGCTGAGAAGTCCAAGACCTAAGTCTCTTCCAATATCTATGGCTAACTCTTAACTGTAACCCCCGTACAAATGAAACAAAGTTAAACATTTCTGAAATGCAAAGACACAAGATAAACATTACCATTCCAAAAGTTACACACAGGGGAATATAAAGCATTGGGAACAAAGCAAGTCCAACATCCAGCAGGCAAACATTAAGTCCTAGAGTTCCATGCTCAGCATTTGAAGCAATCAGGTTGCAAGCTTCAAAAAGCTTGGGTGATTCCACCACCATGGCACTTCCAGGGATTTCAGCAGCCAAGGCTTCTCTCTTAAGCTTTGCTCTCTGCTCGCTTTTTGTAGCTTTCCTTGGATGACCCACATTCCTGGCTTTTCCAAACTTCTGGGGTCTGTACTGCACTTTTGGCTTCACCCTAACATCTTTATAAATTGCCTTTTTAGGGAAACACTGCTTGGCCTCCTAGGCCCTTTGCAATTGAGATGGAAGCCGTCTTACCCTCAGAATTTGTGCATGTTCCTTGCACCTAAAATCAGCACCATGTGGGTGCCACCAAAGTTTGCTGCCAACTGGAGCAGTAGCCAGGCTTTTCTCTTTCTTGGCTGTAGGGGTCCAGTGTCTGGATCTCTGGGCTCTGATTACCTGATTGTGAGGAAAATCTTCTCTATGTTGCTGCCATTCTGGAACCTCATGTCGCTGCTGCCATTCTGGAACGTCATGTGGCCTCTCTCACCATTTTGGAGCATGGTGCTCTGAAGCTTTCTCCTCTGAGCAAATTCTTTCACTTTTGCAATTTTGAGGCTGCAAAGGATGGAGACCCACTTCTTTCTGAATTCCCCCTGGCCATCTTTCTTATTTCTCTGTTCTTTATCAGCAATTGAAGTCTCAGCTCTATCTTTGCAATCCACAGATTTATTGGAGTTTTCCTTCTGGCCAAACTCACAGCATTTTAAATTATCCTGCAGAGGCTCTTTGCTCTTGATTTGCAACATATATCTGGCTAAAAGTCTCCAACAATAGCCATGCCACTGCCTCAACATTTGACTGCCTTGAAATTTACTTTGCCAGATTAATCAGTCCATTGTCCTTAATCTCAGTCTCAGGCAAAGTCTCTGGGCATGAGCAAAATGCAGACAAACTTTCTGACAAGTCCTAACACACATCGTGGGGAGTCCAACAACCAATGCAGTCCTTCTTCCCAGCAGAAACCTCCCAAGCCTGGTATTTACCATCAGGCTTTCTATCACCCTTCTAGTCTCTTGAGCTCTGACCAGAATCTCCTCTACAGAACAGCATAAGCTGCTCCAGTTCTATGCATCCAGGCAACATGTTCGAACCTTCACAAACTATGCCCACAAGCCATTTCCAAAGCCTCTCCAAAAACATAGGTATAGTCACAGCAATGATCCCACTCCTGGTACCAAATTCTTTCTTAGTTACTTTTTACTCATTGCTGAGACAAAATACCAGAAGCCCAAGGTTGGGAAAGGAAAGGTTTATTTCTTACAGTTTTTGGAGGTTTTAGTCCATACTCAGTTGGCTCCAAGGCAGGGTGGCATGGTGGGCCTGCACTTCATGGTGACTCAAAGAGCAAGAGAGAAACTGGAAACTGGCAAGAGAGAGACACACACTTTCTTCCTGCCATTACATTGTATGCTGGCTCCACCCCTAGGCGGGTGTAGCACTGCCACCACCAATCCAAGCACTAGACAATGAACCAATCACAAATGCACAATGCAAATGTATGAGGCCTCAGAGCCACTGACAAGGCTTCTAGGTTCTTTGCATTCTGGTTGGTCCTGCAGCCCTCTAGTTTTCTTTCCTCTACCTGGGGCAGGGGTCAAGTGTATTAGGGTCATCTCACCTCTAATGATTTTGCTGGGAACATGGCCCTTCCCCATACCCTCCTTCAGTGCAGCCAGATAGTAACTTCTCCAGGAAGCCTCCCAGACCTCTCCTGACCTCTTCTTGCCTTGTCCTGCTCTTCCTATCATATGTCTCCTTTCAAGGAGCCTGAACTTCCATCAGACTGTGGGATAAGTGACAGTCTGATTGACAAAGGCTGACCAAGTCATATGGAAACACCTATCCCCAATTAAATATGCAAAAAATGTGGAGTCAGACTTTGCTTTGGAAACCAAACATTTGCTAGGAGGATGGCAGCTCTCAAAGTTGCATTTACAGTTAACAGCTCCACAGGTTCCTACTTAGGAGTGAGGCTGGGATGAGGGAGGCGCTTCTTCCCTTGCTGTGCTGCTGCCCTGTTAAGGGGGCACCTGCTCTTAGCACGAGTCTCTTGGATTCCACTCCTACTCATCTTCGAATGTCTTTTTTCTGGCTGCCCTGCCCTCTTCCGTCTCTCATCCCAGATCTGCCTTCCTGCTGGGGACTGAACTGCCCACTTACATTCATATGTTGAAGTCCTAACCTCCTTAATGGGACTATATTTGAAGAAAAGGTCTTTACAGAAGAGGTTAAAGTTAGATAAGGCTATAAGAGTGGAGCCTCGATCTAATAGGATTTTGGGAAGGGATATTAGCGAGTCCTTCCCATCTCAAATCTATCCCATGTACTATGTGAGGACCTGTGAAAAGGTGACTATTTGCAAACCAAGGAAGAGACCCTCACAAGCACCTGGCCCTGTTGTACCCTAATTTTGGGCTTCCAGTCTCCAAAATTGTGAGAAAGTAAATGTGCGTTGCTTAAAGCCCCCAGTCCACAGGCTATGCAGCCCCAGATGACTAAGACTCCTCCCTCTCTTTCTAGATTTCTCTATTTCTGACAGCATCATCTCCCTGGTCCTCTGCCTCCTTCTCTTCCTAAAATACTAAATGTCATAGGAAAAAAAAAAAACAAAGCAAAATAAAACCAGCCAACTGACCAACCCGGCATGTCAGCATTTTCCGAGGTTTCGCCTTTTAGCTATTTCTCTTCCAGCCCCTTTCCTCTCCTGATTCTTGTGGCTTCGATTCTAGTCTCACTGCACATGACATCTCCATTTATTCTTTCTCTCCTGACTCCAGTCTACCATCTCCAGCCATCTCCTGGACATTTCTCCTTGAATCTTCTTTTCAAGGATGGGTGACCTGCTGTGTCACCAACCAGATTATCTTTGTCCCTCCTGACTTCCCTGTTTACATCCTGGGCAGTCCACCCCCCAGCGATTTGCAGAAGTCTCCAGGTTCTCTTTGGCTGCAGTGCCTCCTTTCTGGACCAGAGGCGTGTGGGTGCGGGTCACAGCCTGGGGGAGTAGTTAGCAAACAGTTGAATAGTCAAAAAGCACAGTTCCTGTAGCCGCAGGATTTGAATACAAAGCAGGGGTGGCCTCTGTGAGTCATGCAACCACACGGCCCTGCCTCTTAGTTTTCTTGGAATCGGGTATGGTGTGTGGGTGTGAGTGCTTTCTCATGAAGGCCTCTGCAGCCCTGCATCCCGAAAGGAGGGGGACCGCTGGCCACATAGGGCATGTTGCCCTGTACAGAGCATTTTCTCACACCTTCTCTCATTTCCATCTTACGGGCAGTCAAGAAGTGGGATTATCAGCTCTATTCAAGAGATACCTTGCCCAAGGTCAGTTTGCAGCTGGCCAAAGTGGAACTTAACATTTGGTTTTCCTCCTCACAGGTGGAGGACAGAGTAACCATTGTTACCTCCCACTGCCAGGTCCCTTTCCTTTTGTTATCTTACTGTAGTGTAGGTATCTGCTACCCAGAAAGATCGAACCCACGTGGCTCTGGCTCTGAAGCCAATGGATACCTGCTTCATAGGTACAGGGCCTCCCACGTCTTTCTGTTGACCTAAAGGGACTTCGTAATGGGCCTTGAGCTGTGGCTTTGTCACTTGTTAAAGTGGCTTATACCTGCATGGCCATCATCCTTCTCACATTAAGTACGACTTATTGAGTGCTTACTTTGTGCCAAGCACTGCACCAGTTGCATTATGTACTTGATGCTCTAAGCTGAATCATGTCCTCCCCCAGTGATATGTTAGAGTCCTAACCCCCAGGTGCCCAGAGTATGCCTGCATTTGATGATAGGGTCTTTAAAGAGGTAATGAAGTTAAAATGAAGTTGTTAGTCCGAGTCTAGGAGACATGCAGGGTGGGGCGCTCAGGAGCGTGGTGGGGTTTTGCTAAGTTTCTGACTTCATTCTGCAGGAAAAGGGTGGGATGTAGTGGGGTGGGTGGGTAAAGATTCCATGAGAAAGGCTTGGCTTCTTTTTTCTTCTCTCTGCTGGCATCTTCCCTTGATCAGGAAATCTTGGGAATTAGCAACACCAAAGAAGACAGACAGAGATGTCAGCCAGGCTAGATCTTCAGACCTGCTCCTCTTATTTACGATGAGGAGATCAATGCCCAGAGACGTGTCAGGATGTGCCTGTGATCACAACGACCATGGGAAGAGAATTGGGAGTAGAGTCTAAAAATTGAGCTCTTAGGAAGAGCTCAGCTCCCACTACAAACGTGGGAGTGCCAAGCCAGGGCTAGATGCAGTTTTCAGCAGGAAAAGATGGACCTGGGCCTTTGCCCTCTCTGGATTTTCTCTCAAGCCAGCAGCTACCTGCAATGCGCGCTGCTCCTGGAGTTGCCGTCTGCCTGCTCTGCGCAGCTGACTCCTCCTACCTCGTGTCCTCCCTCCAGGAAGCCAGTCTCTGCACTTCCGTGGACGCACAGCTGTGTCCTGATATTCCTCTTGTGGCTATTTTTCTTTCTTCCTCTGAGTACTCAGGCGACAATCTGAGCTGCTTCCTCATTGTGTGTCATCGGACTTTAATCCTTACAGAAGACAGTAACCATGACAGGGACCATGTCATTGCCAAACTCTGGACTGGGTGATGCAAATGGCTCAAATTTGGTAAATGCATTTGAGTTTCAATGGTGCCTAGAACAGCTTAAAGACAAGCTGGGTGGACATTCAGGTCCAAACTGCAGAGTTCAGTTGGAAAGGACATAGGGGTGCCTTGCACTAGTTTTTGTTAAATTATTCTGTGACACCCACATGTCAGGAACTCATAATGCTGCTTGTCTTGCTCACTTTGTAGGTCACTGTGGGCCTACTGCATGCTCTCTTCTACAATATTTTTATTCTAGCATCCAGGGAGGGAAGTAGCCCTTTTCTGGGATGGGTCTTTTCTGTGGCAGAAAAAAGAGGCAGGGGATGTCACTTGTGTCCTTACTGCTCTTATTGAGACCACACCAGTCATAGCCAAGTCTGTTGTGCAGGATGGAGCTGAGGTGAGAACCTCTTCCAGAGAGGGCTGTAAATACTTGGGAATAACTATACATCAACCACCTGTTGGCCTTAGAATACTAGTTAGTTTGGGGTGTAGTTTAATGCTTCTCTTTAGCTGACATACTTCAATTCCTACCCACAACCTGGAACTATTACTCCAGGGATATTTGAGAGAGCTGTCAACTAAACATAGGTGTCATAGGTGGGGGTTTATTACTCTGCAGGTTTGGTCCACCAAAACCTTTGGGACTCCCTTTGGGTGGTGTTATTTATAGTAATGGAAAACTAGTAACAATATAATGTTGAATATGTGGATATGAATGTGGTATCTAAAAGTTTAAATACTAGGTGAATGGGCATTTTGGTGCAAAACAATATCCAATAATAGGGGAGTGGCAAATGAAGAGTGGTTTGTTTGCACAAAGGCATCCTATGACATCATGTGCTACTGCTAAGTAGTAAATTAGAGAGATCTCCAAAATACAATGGTGAACAGAAAAAGCAGATGTAGGATGATATCGTTGTAAAAATATGCAGTGTTGGAAACAGTCTGACAGTTCCTCAAAATGTTCTGAGTTACTTTATCATCCAGCAATTCCACTCTTAGGTACATACGCAAGAGAATAAAAATATCCACATAAAAACACACGCATGAAGTTTCATAACAGCATTATTCATAATAGATGAAAAGCAGAAATGACATGTTCAAGTGAATGAATAAACAAAACATCATGTGACCGCCAAATAGAATATTTGCCCATGAAAATGGAGTGTTGACGCATACTCCAACATGAGAGCACCTTGAAAACATGAGACGTGAAAGAAGCTAGACACAGATGGTTGCGTACGATATGGCATGCTTTGTATGAGCTGCCCAGCATAGGCTCAGCTGGAGAGAAAAAAATCAGGTTAGTGGATGCCAAGGGCTGGGGAGAGGAGAATGAAAAACACCTGCATAGAGGGCTGGGAGATTTCCTTCTGAGATGATGAAAATGTTTCTGGACTAGAGGGTGGTGAGGGTTGCCCATCTAAGCATATTACAACCCCTGAATTGTGTGCTTTAGGGTGGCTCCAATGTTAATGTTATGTTCACTAATGTAACAAAATCTGGGTTAATGTGTTAGTATTTATTGTATCTTATTTTTCATTTTTCTGACTGTTTCAAGTATGTCATAATTTAAAGAAAAGAAAGCTCAGTGGCTTTGAAAAGCCTGTTTCCTGGCAGCTAAAAATGCATGTCCTGTAGCCTACTGTCTTTTTGGAGCAGATGACATGGGGAACAGGGCACACTAGATTTCCCTGTGTTTCTGCCCAGCTGCATCCCAGGAAAATGGAATCTGTATTATTTCAGATTCTATTGAAATTAATGATGCAGGCATTTTAGTTTTTTCCACCTAGACCTGGCACCAGGCTCTGATCAATGAATCTCATCTTGTGGAGGCCTAGTGATGGGCTGGGGGTTTTCATCTCACATAATTGCTTTTTCCCCTTTGTTTAGTAGATGGCAGAGTTTTCCTTTCAGGCTCAAACTATTCAAAGATAAGGCAGTAAACTTGTTTGCTCAGTTTATGATTTTTAAAATGAGTCATTCCATCATCATTACAAGCAGTTCTTCAATCTATAGAACCTCTCAGAAATGGTAAAATGGGAGAGGGAGGAGGTGCAGGTGCTAATTTTAGATGTTACTGATTATGTCGCTGAACTAACACATTCTGAGAGTATTTCTGGGGACGAAGAGGGGGGTCGTCAGAGGCCATTTCTCCTCAGTAAGATTTAATACCTCTGGGTTCTGCTCCTTTTCTCTATGAAACAAAGTAATTACCCTTGTTGTTTCAGAAATATAAAGAAGTTAACACTAATTTTAAAAAATTGAGCTAAATTTTATATATGTAGCAACAGGCACATTGTCACTGGGTTCATCATTGTCCAAACAATTCCTGAAGGTTATTTCGAGGACATGTTTTCTGAAAAGCCCATTTTATAGAAGAGGAAATTGAGGCCCAGTCTGGTAATAAAAGTGGCCCACGCTCTCCTACTCTGTTTTCTATTTCACGATCATACTTTGACATGATTTTTCTCACTGATAAAGCTCTGTCACCAATCTTGACTTCAAACAGATTTTGTCTGTTTCGAAAAACAAACAAGAAAAACCCCCACTTTTTACTTTCAAAGATGTAGATTTCTCATAAAATTTTTTTTCTATGTGACAGTTGTGCTATGTAAAGACCTCTACCTGTCAGACTCAGGAAACCTGGTTCAAGTCTCCGTTGCATATGGGACTCTATGATGGCAACCAGCTGCTTCTCTTGTTGGAGTGCCAGCTTCCTCTCTTGTAAAATAAATTGGGCTAAGGATTCCCTAATACAAGAGTTGTTTTAAGAGAGCAGGTGTTCCCTATGTGTGAGAATCTAGGAGTAAAAAAAGGAGACCGACAGGTCGGAATTGGGAAAGCTCAAGTGAGGTGGTGAACCAGCGTCACTCCACACGCATTGGTGTGTCACTGGAGAAGGTGGCTTTCCTCCATTCCTCACTAAGTGCTGAAAGTGGGTTTTCTTTTTTTGATTCTCAAGTAACTATATAATGTAAGTATTTTGAGGAGGATTAATAGCAAGGTGTCTTTTACTGTAATAATTTGATCATATATCATATCACACTTCATAAGGTTCAAAGCTGTAAAACTCTTAGAGGAAAATACAAGGACAAGTTTCCTGACATGAGTCTCGGCAGTGATTTCTTGGGTAACCCTAGAACACAGGCAACAAGAAGAGAAACAAACAAGTGAGACTATGTCAAACAAACCAAAAAGATCCTCCATGGCAAAGGTAAGCCTTTTCATGAAGGGGGATCCCAAGGATCTGTGAACCCGGTTTATAATAAGGGGTTAATATCCAAAGTGTTTCCAGAAATCCTGCAACTTAATTCAATTATACTATGGTCAAAGGGTCTGAGTAGCCTTTTTTCCAAAGAAGCCATCCAAAGGGCCAGTAGGCATAGGAAAAGATGGTCAGTGCCACCAATCACCAGGCAACTGCAGATCAAAACCACAGCAGCATCACTTCATATCTTTAGAATGGCTATTGTCAAAAACCAAAAAGGTGAGCATTGGTGAGAATGTGGAAAAATTGGGACCCTCTTACCTTGCTGGTGGGGATGGAAAAGGTGCAGCTGCTATGGAGCGCAGTAGAGGGTTCTTCAAAAACCTGAAAGCAGAACTACCATATGTTCACTTATTTTCTGTTGCTAATTGCATGATACCACAGACTGGGTAAGTGAAATACCAGAATGATTCGTTGTGTTATGGTTCTGGAGGATGTACAGTCGAGGGGCTGCATCTTGTAATGCTGGCAGAGCCCTGTGGGGAGCAGGCATCACCTGGCAAGAGACGGGGAGTATGTGTGTGTGTATGTGTGTGTGTGTGTGTGTGTGTACATGTGTGCACGTGCATGTGCATATGCATGCATGGGTTCTGATTGCTCTTTTTTCTTATAAAGACACCCTATTCAATTATGGGGATCCATCCTAAGGACCTATCTAATCCTGATCACCTCCCAGGCTCTGCTTCTAACTACCATAGTTGAATTAAGTCATCACTTTCTTAATACCTCAAGATGTACCTTAAACTTCACACCTGAAGTCTGCAGGAGATACACTCAATCCACGTCCAAGCCATCACACACCATTTGATCCAACAATCTCAGTTCAGGCTGTATCCACAGACGTTGAAGATGGAACCCTGCAGAGCTCTCTGCACACCCGTGTCAGCTGTGGCATTCTTCATCATAGCCAGGAGGCAGAAGCACCTACTTTATCAACAAACGATCGGATAAAGAACATGTAACATATACACAAGGGAATGTTATTCAGCCACAAAAAGAAAGAATTTCTGCCACCTACACCAACATAGATGAACGTGGCGGACATTATGTTAGGTGAAGTTAGCTGGAAACCAAAGAACAAATATTGCATAACTGCACTTATATTAGGTATCTAAAATACTCATACACAGAGAGCAGAATGGTGGTTGCCAGAGGCTAAAGAGAAACGAGGAGTAGCTGTTCAGTGGACATAAAGTTTAAGTTATGCAACATGAATACATTCTGGAAATCTAATACTCAAAATAGTGCCTGCACCTAATGCTACTGTACTGTGCACTTTAATTATTGGGGAAGATGTCTTTTGCTAAGTGTTCTTACTACAGTTTAAAAAAGAGCTTTTGGAGTTTAACTTTCCTGGGATAGGGAGAGACTAAGAAAGAGACTATATATTTCAAAAGACATAGGATGGCTCCATGTGAACCAGCGCTATGCGTGAGCTGCTGCCAGCAGGGGGACAGCCAGACCTAAGCCTTTCCCCATGAGACAGTGCCATTCTCAGACTGCAGGGAGGTGGTGGTAGGGGGAACAAGGATTCACCAAGAAGCAAGCCCTCCCAGTGAATCAGCGCCATGCGCAGGGCGCTGTCAGTAGGGGGACAACCAGCCCCTGCCCCTTCTGGCATGCAGGTTGGCAAATAAGAAGAGCCAATCCCTGGCACCTTGACCCCTGTAAATGACCAGCTGATCTGGAGAAACACAGGGTGTGATTATAGCTATTGAAGTGAAATGCAGTTTGATGCTTGTGGCATTTTGGTGTTTCACTGACATTGCAGATCTAGGGCCAGTGTTCTGATCAGCTGTTCAGAGGATAGTGGTACGCAGTGTGGTATCTGGGGGGGAGCCTCCTCCTTCCTTTGGGGTTATTTCCTCGGGTTCATCTAGAATAGAATTACTTTATCAGAAGGCAGGAGTAGTTTTACATCTCCATCCATCTATCCATCCATCCATCCATCCATCCATCCATCCATCCATCTATCCATTTATCCATCCTTCATGGCATATTAAGAATCTAACTCTTACCTGGGAACCAGAGATAAAACAGCAAGCAAAAGCAGTCAAGGTCCTTGCTCTCATGCAGTCTATAGTATTGTAGGGGTGGGGAATGGAAGATAAGCAATAAATAAGATTATGTCAGATAAGGTTAAGTAATGTGCTAAAAATAGAACTAGATAACAGTAGGGGTGAGGGAGGCTACTAGCTTGGACAGGTCATTAAATAAGGCTTCCTAGAAATGGTGGCATTAGTACATGGCCTAGTTGGCTATAAGGAAGCCATCATGCAATGACCTTGTGAGGGAAAGCTTCTAAGTAGAGGAAACAGTAAGTGTAACGGCCTTGAGATGTGAAGGAAGAAATGGGAGCTGCCCGTTATTGCGGGCCACCCCTCCCCCACACCTGAAACCCACCAATCCTCTCTCATTCTGAGTCTATGTTAGATGCCCCACATGTGGCCAGCCCTCTGTGTCTGTTTATGGGTTCTGTATCTGGAGATGCAACCAACCATGGCTCAAAAATGTAGGTAGGCCCACAATGGTTGCCATCTGTATTGAACGCAATACTCACTTTTCCCTCCTCATTACTACCTAAACAATGCCACATGACAACTATTTACTTAGCGTTTATATTGTATTAGGAATTGTAACAAATCTGGTGATTTGAAGTAGACAAGATGATGTGGGTAGGTGCTATGCAAATACAATGCACCATGTTATGCTTGGAGTTTGATGGTCCTGGATTTTGGTACCCACTGGTGTTCTGGGAGTGACGTCCTACAGATTCTGAGGGATGGGTGTAAATGAAATCATAAAGTGTCTCCTTCCCTGCCTCCCTCTCTGCCATCCTCCCTCACTCCTTCTCTTCTCCTTCCCTCCTTTCTCCTCCCCAGGTCTCTCCTTCCCTTTCCTTCTTTCCCTTTTCTTTTCCTCCCTCTCTGCCTCTCCTTTTGTGCTGTACTGAGGATTAAACCCAGGGCCTTTGCTACATCTCCATCCCTTTTAAAAAATTTGCTTTTTATTTTGAGACAAGGTCTTGCTGAGTCACTAAGTTGCTCAGGCTGTGTTTAAACTTGTGATCCTCCCGCATCCCAGCGTGCTAGGATCGTGGAACTGCACCAGTACACCCAAGTTTCCTCCTCCTCTTCCCTTCTGCCTCCTTCTTCCTCTCCTCCTCTCCTCCTCTCCCTCCTCCTGCTCCTCTTTGTCCTTCCTGTTCGTCTTCTTCCTCTTTTCCTCCTCTTCCTCTTTCCTTTCTCCCTTCCCTTCTTCTCTTCCTCCTCCTCTTCTTTTATTTCTTCTCCTCCTTTTTCAACTTTATTGAGATATAATTGATATATAAAGACCTTCACATACTGACATGTACAATTGAATGATTTCGTTCTCCTCCTTCTTTTCCAAAAATAACTTAACTGAAATATAATTGATTTAAAAAGACTTCCCCATAGTAACATGTACAATTAGGTGAGTCTGGACATATGCAGACTCCCATGCAGTCATCCCCACCAAGGGAACGGACATGGTTAGTGCTCCCATTGGGCAGGGCACATATAAAGCAGTTTCATCTTTATGAAACGACAGCCCAAGCTGTGCTCATGTGAAATACAACCAGGCTTGTTATTTTCCAAGGAGGCATTTCTTGGTGTCTGTGTTATGTACCCTCAAAATGCATATGTTGAAATTCTAACCTCCAGTCCCTCAGAAGGTGATGGTATGTGGAGACAGCGTCTTTAACTAGGGAATAGAGTTGAAAGCCAGTGTGACTGGTATGCTTACCAGGAATGGTGAGAAGGACCCACGCTTACGTAGAAGACCTTGTGAAGACGCAGGAGGAAGGCCGCACACACAACCCCACGGGAGGCCCTCAGACAAAACCAGGCCTGCCCACACCTTGATTTTAAACTCTCAGCCCCCGGAGCTGAGAGAACGATTTTCTGCTGTTCAGTCCTCACGAATCTGTGATACTCTGTTATAACAGCCTGAGCAGATGAACCCGGTGATCATTTTTTGATCTGCTTAGCAGACAGGAGGGTGCACTAGAGTCCGGGGAATTCGGTTGTATGCACTTGTGGCGGGTGGAAATCTACCAGTCTCAAGAACCTTGGTGTGATGTTATCTGAAGCCACCCTCTGTGTGCTGATGCGTCATCCCTACTGTTCAGGACAGTTAGTCTCCACCCTCTGTTCCTTGACTTCCAAAGTCAGGGTATGCAGCAACCTTTGTAGCTTGTTTTCTTCCTGTAATTAAGTTTATAGCCTTTAATAGGCCTCTTTTTTAATCAGTAACTCGATTGTACAATCCACTCACAGAGAAGACATTAGAAAAAATTTCCTAAGACAATAACAATCTAGAATCAGGAATGGAGAAACCAGATTTCTAGTTCAACTTTGAATAGAGGAAGTTTAAAAAAATGTTGCTATGTAATATATAATTATGTATAACACAATATTATATATGTATGCATGTGTATCTCTAAGTATAGTTGTATGTTAAAGAATCTTATTTATTTATTTAAATTAATTTTATCAGTACATTTTAGATATACATTATGATAACACTCACCATAAGGAATTTGTACCTGTACATGATATATCATAATTCTCCTTTTCCCATCCCCCCCTCTCCTTTCAACTCCTCTTGCCCTCCTTATTTACAAAAGCTTTGTTTCTGTTTTTCCCTCTGTTTCCTATTTTTTCCTTTCCTCCTCCTCCTTTCCTCCTCCTCCTTTCCTAGTTTCCTTTCCCATCTGAGCATTTTCTTACCATTTCACAATATTTGTTAGATATTTTGATGCTTATTTACACTTTTAGTTTCTCACACTGAGAAACAATGTGATAGTTAAGCATGTGTATCTGATTTATTTCACTTAAGAGTGTGGTCTCGAAGTATATCCATTTACTTAGAAATGTCTTAAGTTTACCCTTCTTTATGACTGAGTAGAACTCCACTGTATAAAAATACAGTATCTTCTTTATCCACTCATCAGTTGACAGAAATTTGAGCTATTTCCATTGCCATGGTATGATGATTTTAATACTTTCAGTAAGATACCAAGAAGAATAACAGCTGGGTTAAAAGGAACCTCTAGTCCTAGTTTTTTGAGGAATACCTACCCTGATTTCCACAGTGGTTGCACCAGGCTGCATTCCTGCCAACAGTGAAGAAGGGTTCATTTCCTCAGAGCTCTGCTAGCATTTGTGATTGGTTGGTTTCTTGATGATAGCCATTTTTTCTGGAGTGAGATAGAGTCTTGCTGTTGTTTTAATTTGCATCTCTGAAATGGCCAGTGATGTTGATCGTCTTTTCATGTATTTATTTGCCATTTCTACTTCTTCATTTGAGAAGTATATGTTCATTTGAGATACCCATTGTTGGATTGGGTCTTTAAATCTGGGGGAGGGGTCTGATTTTTTGAGTTCTGTATTTGTTCTAGATATTAGTCCTTTGACTGAGGAACAGCTGGCAAAGTATTTTCCCCAATCTGTCTCTTCACTCACTTGGTGGTCTCTTTTGCTTTGCAAAAAGCCTTTTAATAAGATGAGATCCTAGTTGTTGATTCTTCGTGATATTTCCTGTGCATTGGGGTTTTGTTCTTAGAAGTTTTGCCTACACTTATGTCTTCAAGAGTTCTATCTATCCTATCTGTCTGCAGATTAATGTTTCTGTTTTAATATTTAGATCTCTGACCCATTTTGATTTTAGTTTAATCCATGGTGATAGATACAGGTCTAGTTTTAGTCTTACGCAAGTAAGACTTCCAGCACCATTTATTAAAGAGGCTATCTTTCTACCAGTGAGGGTATTTGGCCTTTTTGTTAAATACAAGCTGACAGAGTGTGTTTGGAATTGTTTCTGGATTTTCTAATCTGTTCAATTGATCCTCAGGTCTGTTTTTCTTCCAGTACCATGCTGTTTATATCACTGTGATTTTGTGGTATAGTTTCAAATCAGGGATTGTGATGCTCTCTGCCTTGCCTTTGTTGTCTAGGATTGCTTTTGCTACTGTAGGTCACTTGTGGTTCCAAATGAATTTTAGGATTGTTTTCTCTAATTCTGTGAGGTATGCCATTGGTATTTTGATTGGGATTGGGTTAAAT
Source organism: Dolichotis patagonum (assembly GCA_004027295.1). Classification (NCBI taxonomy): domain Eukaryota; kingdom Metazoa; phylum Chordata; class Mammalia; order Rodentia; family Caviidae; genus Dolichotis; species Dolichotis patagonum. The sequence continues at coordinate 19,247 of PVJX010018041.1, forward strand.
CTGTATATCAATTTTGGGAGTATAGCCTTTTTCACTATATTGATTCTTCCCACCCAAGAGCAAAGGATATCTTTCCATTTTTCTGATATCCTCTTTAATCTCCTTTTTCAGAGTACTGTAGTTTTCATTGTAAAGGTGTTTTACTTTATTAGGTTGATTACTAAATATTTAACTTTTTTGATGTTACTGTAAAAGGTGCCACCTTAAAATTTTAAAAAATAAATTTTTTTTATTTTTTAAAAATGTGACTTCAGTATCTCTGGATGTACCCTTAAACATTTTTTTCATTTGGGGCTTGTCTTGTTACTTTTCTGTCATTGTTGGAACAAAACACCTGACACCCAAAATGAAGCAAGGAAATGTTTATTTATCTTACAGTTTTGGAGGTGTCAGTACATAACTCAGTTGGCTCCAAGGTGTGTTGAGGGGCAGCTGTTCATGGTGGCTGTAAATGACAAGAGCAAAATGGCAAAAAAGAGGAGAAACATGCTTCCTTTTCTCCCTATATTTTATGCCCATTACCCACCCCTGGGCAGGTGCAGCACTCATGCCACCAATCCCACCCTAGACAATGAACCAATCACTAATGCTAGGTTCAGCTGTGTCCATGACTGCATGAGGCTTGGGGGAAACACCAAGACACAAACCATAACAGGGTTTGTTTTTTTTTTTACCTTTACTGAAGTGATAACAACCTTACACGTAGTACTCTACACATAACCAATTTAACCAATTTCTTCCATTCAAAGTTATGCTTCTAGGATTCATTCATGTTGCTTATAGCAATAATTTCTTTTTTTCCTGTTGCACAGTATTCCATCATGTAAATATTCAATAAGTTATTCATTATCTGTTAGTAGACATTTAGGTTCTTCATAGCTTTCTATGTTACAGAGTTGTTTGGCATGTTCTTGTATACATCTCTTAAATATGTTTATATGCTTTTTAATTAAAAACATCAAAAATTTTTAAAAATGTAAAATATGCTTGAAAATAATTACATCCCATTTCAATAAAATTGAGTGATTTTTTGTTTGAAACAATTTAGGCTTGGTACTTGTGACCCTTGCATGAAGTCCATTAGATCCTTTTAGTAACTCTGACAGGGCTGCAGGGCCTAACAGGCGGCTCCTTACTGTTCACAGGAAAGCTGGGCCTAGTAGGCAGTGGGAGGAAGTAAACTCATGTGCTCGAGGCTCTCCTCTTTCCCTCTCTCCCGCCCTTCCCCCTTCCAATCCACAAAACATATTTGTATATATTTATGGGCCACACTGTGATGTTTTGATATATGTACACGTTGTAGAAGGGTTAAATCTAGTGAACTGACATACCCATCAGCTCTTATTTATTACTTACTTCTCATTTCTTTCCCACTCGCCCTTTCAAATAAGGTGGCTTATTTGAACCTTATGCTTCATTATAGCTTTTTCAGATTTCAAAGGGACTTAGAGAATAAAAACATAGACTCCTAAGAATTCCATGGAGAAAGGCATTTCCTCTTTACTGCAAAGGCCCAACATAATCTAATTCTTTTGGCCTTTGTGAATATGGTGAATTGGGGCACTGCTGGAGAGCAGATATAAATACTTATGTAAATACTGCTCAGGTTGGCAGCTGTGTCTGTGTGAAGAGGACTTGCTTTTCAGTCCCCTGGACTGTCCTGTCTTCATGGATGACAATGGGTGGCAGAGACTGGCATCTGAAATTGAGGATTTTGCTTTGATTTATGGACAAATCAGATATTCTGTTGTTCTTTTCTCTTGGTACAACCCAGTTTATGCTTGGAAATGTTTCTTTCATTTTTTCCAAGAAGTTGCCATGGTTATAGCTCTGTTTGTTAGTATCAAAATAAAAACATGAACATGGTACATTTTATAGAGAAGCGACAATTTTCACCAGTGTCCTTGGGTGGGGAATTACCCAATCTTGGGCAGGGTTTAGCTAATGTGCTATGAATGACATATGTCCCTGACCCCTGAACTGTGTCCAGGGGTCAGGGACATATGGACAGGAACCACGAACTCTGAGGCTTTTACATCCCATGTCCGTGGGAAAGACCTTGGCTCTGGTGGGGGTCATAAGATTGAGCCGTGGTTCTTACTCTGACATATGTCCTTGGAGTGACCTCAGGCAAGCCACTCTCCATCTTGGGCCTTTCACTGTCTCTCTTGTCATTAGGGATGCTAGACTACGCAGTCTCAAAGATCTTTTAGAATTCCAAAATTCTGTGGATTTTCTTTTTATAGGTGCTTGAAAACTATACCCTTTCTGTTTAAATCCACCAGAGGGCAATATGTCCCATGTCTTGGGCCTAGCCTTAGTTTGAGAGTCTTAGTGACTAAATACCTCAGAAGAGGGAAACTACCACCCAGTGCCTGCTTTCCTTTGGTGCACGTAGATGAGAGGAGACAAAGTTGTTCTGTAGATCTACTATTGATCGAAGGTCTTTACACTCCTTGCCTCTGACTGCATTTTAGTTCCCTAGGTCCAGTGCCAGCCACCCACTTCCTAGGCCTGGACACTAAAAGCCCAAGGAATCAAAAGGACTTGCCTTGAACCACAGGCTTTCTACTGGTGGACTTGAGGCTTTCTCTTCCTCATCCCTGATTATCCTCCTCCAGTCGACCTTGAGAAGTCACCTCTGTTTCCAAGGGATTTCTGTTGCAATGAGAAGACAGTTTACATATGCATTAACTAAGGGAAAAACACCCCTGAAATTATGTTAGGGTCGGGGTAGGAACTGACTTGCACAGATAGGTCAAAGTGCATTTACAGTATTTTTCTTTTGGGATTTGAGCTATAGGGTTGGAAAATGTGATAGCCGTGTAATGATGCTTTCTCTAAGTTGCCAATAACAGAATCCACCTCGGCTCATCTAAGTAGCAAAGGAATTTTTAAGAGTATCAAGAAACCCTCAGAATCTCCAGAGGGGCAAGAGGTAAAAATCTGAAGTTACATAGCCAGAAACTATGACCAATTACACGGAGGGGATTTTTTAAGGAAAACAAACAAACAAAAACACTATACGGCTTTTGTGAGTTGAAATGTTTGGGGCTGGGTACTAGAATGGAAACAAATACTGATGCAGTACCTTCTGTTTGGGGGAGGCTGTCTTCGGGTATTAATCTTAATTCATTTTGCCTTGGGGACTTATGTCATTATCCTTAATATACAGCTAAGGAATGCAGGCTTGGCAAGTTTATGACTTGCTCAATGAAGGTTCGCTGGCTTCAAAGTTTGTACTCAGAATGAGATGACACAGACCTTGGGCAGGAGTTAGGGATTGCCCAAAGGGCAATTTTAGGGAGGAGAGTTTCCTGGTATAGCTTACTCTTTGTACCTCTTTTGTTTTCTAATACTGTGGAAAGAAAGGGACATAAATAAATGCTAAATTTTCATCTTTTACTTATTTTATCGTCTTGTGCTTGTAGTCCTGCTGGCAAATAGCATAGCTCCAAAGGAAGAGAGAAGAATTCCCACTCGATGCTCCATGGGCATTAGTTGATTTTGGTTCTCATCAAACAAATAAAACATTGCTGGACTTGGAAAAGACCATGACATGGATGCATCCAATCTCATTAACCCGAGGCCCACAACAGGAAATGATTTGCTCAAATCGCACAGTAAGACAATGACTTTCACACACCCACCAAATGTTGTTCAGTGGCTGGTGATCTGCCAGGCATGGGGCAGAGAGTCCAGAGGTAGCCCCACCTGGGCTTCTCCAGCCTTAAAGCAATTTGGAGAAAACATGCTTTTGGATCCTTTTCTTATTTAAAAAAAGAAGAATGCCCAATGCCAGAGGGGCAGAGATTTTTTAAGAAACTTTATTAGTTATCGAACAGTAAGTAAACTTCTTCCCTATCTATAAAGTTGTAATATTTAATGACTAACTAGTGTAGAACATGTATGTAAATCTTCAGTCTTATACAATATTGGTAGATTAACATTTGTGAGTATAAATCGAACTTGGTGCAGAAAAACAATTGCCATATGTCTCAAAACATTTTCACCTGGCTGGGCATAGGGGTGCATACCTGTAAATCCCATCAGTGTGGAAAGCTGATGGAAGCAAGAAGATCACAATTTTAAGCCCAGCCTGGGCAACTAGTGAGATTCTTTTCAAAATAAAAGATTCTTCTCCTAGGACTTACTTCTCAGAATATCTCTTAGGAAAATGACTGTGACTGTATATGAAGATGTAACTCTTAAGTATGGTTTATAATTGTGAAATCTGGAAATGATCTAACCATTCAACACTTGATTGATTAAATGAAGCTTGCTGTAGCCACTCAACTGGTCTGGATAAGATGCAGCCATGTAGGGCTGGGGATATAGCTCAGAGGCACAGCACCTGTCTGGCAAGCACAAGGTAGCGAGTACCCCTTGCCCCCCTGCCCCCAAAAGCCATTTGGTCCTGTATAAAAGAAAGCCCCAAATAACAGCATCTTAAACATACATGGGTTTACTTTTCTCTGTCTTAAAGAAATCCAGAGGTAGACGGTTGCATTTTGGGTAATAGAATCCAGTTCCTTCTGACATTTGGCACTGCCAGTTTTGCCAGTTTTAGTGTGTAGTCAGGGGGTCTGTGGGAGCTCTAGCCATTGTGCCCACATTCCCTATGAAGCAGCAGCAAACACGAGCATGGCATTGTCCGGGACTTGGCTGTATGTGTCTGCAAAAAGAGTTGGAAGGGAGATTTTCAGGAACATTGCCCGAAGTTTTGGCATAAGAAAGAAAGATTGTGTAGATAACAGATCTATAGTCTTCAACAATTTTTGCTCATCTACCACTTAAAAGAATTTTGAAAACTTTCTTGCTACTTTATACACTTTTAAATCATGTCTGAAAAGCATCTTTTTAAATTATGTCTGAAAAGCATCTTTTGTCATGATGTATATAGATGTGAAGTGTATAATTTCTGGCATGTTATAAATATTGACACAGAAACCGATTTTATCATCTTTTAACATACATCCAACGGAGCCAGGCATTGGGGTGCTGGCCTGTAACCCCAGCATTTTGGGAAGCTGAGGCAGTAGGATTATGAGTTTGAGCCCAACTTAGTGATTTTGAAGGGCTTGTCTTGAAATAAAATTTATAAAAAGGCTGGGAATGTAGCTCTGCTAAGGTCCTGGCTTAATATTCAACCCCTGGTAACACCCCCACCCCCACACACCCACACCCCCCACATAACCCCACACCCACACCCACAGCCACATACTACAGTAGAATATAAATACTGTAGTAATGCCATAACCACTGCCCTCTTCCTCAAAAATAGACAAACTTTTAGGCAGTTAGTTGGAAATTTTCTTTCATTCCTATTTTCTTGTTCTACTTCCTGTATAGATTTTTCTACTTGAAAATTTACTGATGATGAGATCATACTTCTGAGCCACAGGAAAATGTACAAAACAATTTAACTCATGGCTATAGTATTCTAAATATGCTAAATTTTTCTTTTGATTATTATTAAATAATACTATACAATTGATTAAAATGAAATAACACAGCATGCGTCCTAAAAATTGTGAGATATAAAAGTCACCCCTTGATGAGACGGATCGATTTGTTTTTAAAAACAAATTTATGTATGTATAGGTAACCTATTAGTGTTAGAAAGGGCAGACATTACCATCAATTTTGTTCCTTGTTTTTATAAATTTGATAGGGAAATATTATTTAACTAAACAAATGGAAATGGGAATACTTGACTTTAGAGCAATGTCTTCTAAATTCTCTGACCTCTTTTGAGGTATTCATCAAAAATCATACAGTGGTCTACCATCAAACATTATTTTCAATGATCTATGAATCTGTAATGCACTCCTTCAGTTTTAAATTCCTTTCTGAGATAAGGCCTTGATACGTTTCTGGGGTTAGTGTCAAACTCCTGAGCTCAAGTGATCCTCCTTCCTCAGCCTCCCAAGTAGCTGAGGGTCTGGGAATGTGCCACAGTGCTGGCTCCCTCCTCCAATTTTATTGCAAAGAACTGGCATGCTTATGACTTGCAAAAGGACTCAGTCCTGGCTTCATTGATTACCTCAGCATTGACACTGACATTTTGAATCGTTCCTTTTGCTAACCTGCTTCATCATTTTCATAATTGTGATCGTATTCAGGATAAATGAAAAGTGAGCTTCTCTTTCATAAAGCGGAAAGAAAGTGACTTTGCCAGGGAAAGTGGAGAAGGAGTCAGGCTCTAACCCTACCTGACCGGAAGAGGCAGTTTCAGGCTGGTCTGTTTCAGTGCCGTGTGCACAGGACGTGGATGATCTGCACTGATTTCCTGAAAGGTCATGTTCAGGTTTCCCATGGGACTCCCGCCAGCGCGGGGACTGTGGCCGGTTTTGCGCAGGTTAGGGAACACTATGGACCCACGCCACGCCTCTGTGCCAGCAGGTGCTGTTAAACACATTATTAAGTGACAAGTTATGAGATACAGAGCTAATTTCCAGAGTCACTGCAGTCCAGTATGAGCAGCACCACCCCGTTTTGGTTATGTAGATGTCTGGATGGATGAAAACAAATGCCTTTCTCTAAGGCAAAGCATTAAAACACAATTTTTATTTTTCTCATAATCCAAGTGTCCTAGGCCTCAAAACGTGCAGCTACGTCTTCCTTTCTTCTTTCCTTGTATAATTTAGTATCTACTTAAAATTTATCATCTGGGCATGGTGACACGTGCCTGTAATCAGTACGTGGGAGGCAGAGGCAGGAGGGGCATAAATTTGATATTAACGTAGGTTACATGATGAGTTTCAGGCCTGCCTAAAAATTGTTTTTATGTATTTAAAGATCGAATGGAGGGTTACTGGTTAGGGTATTATGCACAACAGGCTCCGTTTGAGGTGATGTTTCCTCATGATTTTAGATGAGGGGTATGAGTTTCGGGGACGACAATCCCACACCTAGGTGTTTTTTTTTTTTAATTTTAAAACAAAGTACAACAAAAGACTAAAAGCAGTGGTATAGAATTTCAAATCAACATAATAGGAGATTAACAATGTTTACTATATTGTGTATTGTTATCTTCAAAGTAGTTGCTCAGATTACAAGATATAGGCATGAAAAAAATGATTCAATAATGAAAGCACAGACTGTTCTTTTGATGAACTAACAGAGAATAGTAGTACGATTATCTATCATATATACATATATACGTATTCTTTTTCCTTCCTTATCTCCTTTCTCCCACCCAAGCTCTTCTTCCCTTTTGAATAGTTTCTTCCCCTTTCACAAAATCTATTCTACATTTTGGGTCTTATTTACTCTTGCAGTTTTTTACACTAAGGAGCCTCAGTGTTCTTTGCATCAATCTATCAAAGATGCCGGCCCTCCAGATGAGCTACTGCGTATGGTGCTAAGCTTGATCACTGACTGACATAATGTCCGTCAGACTGCTCTACTGTAAAATTATCATCTTCCCAAATTTCCTTCATCTGCCCGTTGGAAGGAAGTTATGGTGCTCAGCCTATACCTAAAAGACTATGCTCCAGTTTTTTTAGGGCAGAATATGTAAATCATTTGGAATTCTTTGGCATGGGTGATTTGTTCCTTCTGCCCTATTTGTTGATTTCTTCACTTTTATTTATGTTAATATGGACTCATGAGTATTTATTTTATATTCTGAGCAATAATCCAATGCTAATATGTTTGGTTTGTTGCTCAGTTTCATTTTTGGATTTTGGGTACTTTGCTGTGTCCTTTCTGTCCTCTCCTCTCCTCCCTTCTGCTCTCCTCTCCTGTCTTTTTCTGTATTCCCTTCCTCCCTCCCTTCCTTCCTTCTCTTTTAATATTTTCTTACTTTCTAGCAGTCTAACAGGCTTCAGGCTCATCCTCTATACTATCTGCCTAGAAGTCACTATTTCCCTGGAAGCAGCTATTTCTCCTGGACCTCTTTACTGGAGAATAATCATATCAACCAATTTCTGGGTGTTGCATATATATATTTCACTTTTTCACAGATCATGGTCAAACTGGGCCCCTCTCTGAGCAGAGAGAGATGGCATATTCTGAGCAGAATAATTGTGGTGACATGTTACTTCCTTTTTGCATGATTACTTCAAGAAGCAAGGTGAGTGAACATTGCCTCGTCACCAAGACCACTTCTGCCAAGAAAGTGTGTGAGGAGAGGCTAGGGAGTAGGTGGGGACAGTTCTCCCCCAGGAGGAAATGCTGCTCTTTACCTGATGTTTTCTACCTACACACACCATTTTAACCATGGGTGAAAGCCAGGCAATTTGTGCGGAGGAGATAAAGGAAGTCCAGACCCTGACTTTGGCTTGTGGGGGATTTGCGTTGAATAGAAATGGTCATGGGTGATATCTCTTGAATTTTCTTCCTCTGTTCTCCTAAACAGGAAGTGGGAGATTTTCGATGATATTAGTGGTTAGGTCTATGCTGGTCTTGAGAATTTGGCCTCTTGGAGTTCCTTTGTGCCTTTGGGACTTGGCATCAGGATATGGTATTTGTGCTTAGATTTACTTTATGACCTTTTACGTCATACACAGTTGTATTTATATTTGGGGAATGAGAAGTGTTATCTGTGTTATGGGGTTGATGCCAATGGTAGATAAATCATGTGTGATAGCACCACCTTCTTGTGCTGAACCTTAGCTTTTTTTCCTCTTTGAGGTTTTACAGCTTTGAGACAGGCACCATCACAGAAGCAAACGCTAAAGCAAGAAACCTAGGCGCCACACATGTGCTTGTTTCTTTTCGAACTCTACATTCCGTCAAACCCTGAGGGCTGGTAAATTATTATTTGATATTTCTGGTCCTCATTGACTGTTCCATTTTGTCTGCCAACACTTTAGTTCAGGCCCTGAACTAAATGTTACCCAATCCCTGAACAACAGTAACCACCTTTAAAAGGTCTTCTAACTTTGCTCCTCAGTGTAGCCAGAATAATATTTCTAACCTGTTCTCTGGAGCCAGCTACTTCTTTGGTCTCATCTCTCTTTGTGGCCTTGATGTCTCCTGTTACCCCAGAATTTTCATTTTTGCTGAATCCCCTCCAGGTTTCCCAACACACCACTCAATCTTGGGCCTCCAGGCTCCTGCCTGGCTCTCTTCTTAGTCAAATCAGACTCTTCTGGCCAGGATAACTTACTCAGCCTTAGTGCTGTCCTTTCTGCAGGAAACTCGCCCTTCACCACTTTCCAATAAACACTGTTCATCTGTTGTGTGTCTGTCTCCCATATTAGGCATCATCTCCTTGAGATAAAGACTGATCAAGTATTTAGGGCACAGAAGGTCATTAACTGATAATTGTTATATGATACTGAAATGAGTTTAACCACATGTGGTCCCTTTTCTGAATGAATTCCAAATTGGGAAGAGGAAAGTGAATGTCGTCAGAATAAAATGGAGTTGGATATGGTACACCTTGACAAAATGGAGCCACGATAGGGGCTCCTTGTGCATGATTATCTGATAACAGAAACTGTCACAAAAGGCTCTGACTAAATCACAACCTTGCACAAAAGTAATGCTATGATGATATCTGCCCAGGAATTTCCTGTTCAACTTTGGACTAATGCCATCCTTGTCATTGATCTTGGTAACCAAGAATAATTCTTTCAAAGCAATTTATGCAACACTACTCATTTTTCTTTAAAATGCTGTGTTTTCCATTGTTTCTTTGAGCATGCTCATGGCTCACTCACAATAATGCCCTAATATTCCCGATTACATACTTTGTTTTGGAGACTCGCTACCTGTGTTGTTATTTAGTTCACAACTACTACTATTAACCGTGTGGTAGGTACTTATTATCTCTCTCGCTCTCTGAATCAAAAAGATTAGTTCCAAGCAGGATATTTTCATGTCCTTGCAAGTTACCAGTATACTGGGGTTGTAGCAGAGATGACTCCCTACTGAGGTCCTAGGTTTCTCCAGACACATCTTAAAGAAAGTGTAGGTCTAGATGAAAGACTTCCCATAGGCTGGAAATAGCGTGGAAGCTTTATTGGTGAGAAAGGCACAAAAGGAAGGGAAGGCCTGGGAAAAGAAGACTGCTTCTCAGCTTTCTTCCTTATTCCTCTCCTCCTAAAGGGGCATTGACAGTTTTCCTTTTCCTCCTAAAACACTAGGAAAGTACACCTCTTGTTCTCTCATCCTCTGCAAAATGCCCTTAAAGGCCTACTGCCCCAATTCTGAAGTCTTTTAAACATGAGGACCTGTCTATTGAGAGCTTGGGCTGAGCCATGGATTTCCTAAAACTAGTGTATGGTAAAGGTTTCAATAGAAGAGACCAGTAATATGGCTTTGGGGAGTTCAGGAAGGTCAGAACTCTCTTGGAGTTAAGTCCAAGACTTCTTAAAGATTGCTTTATTTACTGGGTCCTTCACAGTTTAGGGAGTGCAGGAAGTGGAGGGCACATCTGAGGCAAAAGCCTTCGAAAATGATCAGGGCCTGGAGAAGTTAGATCAACAGCAGTAAATCCTGCTAATTAAGACAACTGTGATCTCTAAGGTTGGCAGTTTACTGCTCCGGCATAAGGAGTGTTAGTCCCCTCAAGTGCAGTCTTATTTCATTTTCAGGGGCTATGAATATGAGGTTTCCAACACATCTGGAGAGCACTGTGGTCAGCAGCTTAGCCCTTACACAGCCCTGTCCCCAACACCTGTAGAGTACAGATACCCTGGAAGGATGGTGCTGGTTGTGGCAAAGGGGCAGGTGAGAGCTGGTGGAGCCGAGAGAGGAAGTGTGGGTAATCTGAGTTTCCAGGGAAATGCTAAAGAAGCCTCCTTTGGGTGGAGTGGACCTTGTGAATGTCCTTGGGGATTGAGTCTTCTTGCTCATTCTGCTCAGTGAACCACCAACTAGGGAAAGAGGCTTTGCAGGAAGATGCTATAAGATGAAACTCCCAGAGATGGGAGAATAAAAAGAGAAGACTGAGCCTCAGTTAGACCTACCACACCTGGAAACTGGGAAAGGGCAGTCTGCAAAGACACCTCCAAACTCTGCAAAGTACCTCTACAAAGGAGCCTGCCTACACTTGACCATGAATCCTCTAGAGGGAACAGTCATCCCTTAGAGGGGTAAATTGAGAAGCAATGACACCAATAAGAAGAGGAGTCAACTGCACTCCAACCCAGTGGGTTCGCTTATATAAGAAACAGGAGTTACGAGCAAGAGAGAACAGCTGTACTCTGTACCAGTAGGCAGGTGAGGACAGACATCAATTTCTTCTTCCTTACTGCCCCAGCACCGCGGGAAGATGGGCAGGGAAGAACAGTGGGCTAGCAGGCTGACAGTATAGAATCCAACTCCCTCTGCCCTGATGGGTGGAGACCACAAGCATCACCTGGACTGCAGGGCAAAGGGAAAGGAGGAATGTCATCAGATGACAATCTTAAAAGGTGGTGGCATACACTTGTAATGCCAGCACTCTGGGAGGCTGAAGCAGGAGGATGGCAAGTTTAAGCCAGCCTGGAAATTTAGCCACTCAATGAGATCCTGTCTCAAACAAACAAACAAACAAACAAAAAACAACCAACCTACCAAACAAAAAGGACTGGGATACAGCTCAGTGTGAAAGCTCTGGCTTCAAACCCCAGTACAAAAACAAAGAGGGGGAGGCTAAGCTATAACATTAGACAACAAATGACTTTGATATTTAAGTTCTTTGACAAGTCGATAGAATGAAGCGGATGTAAGGGAGCCCATTGTCTAATAACAATGAAAAGACTGGACAGAGCATGAAAACAGCAAGAATGTGAGACATAATCACATTTCTATACCACTGTAAGAGTTTCTGAATCCTTCCAACAGCCCTAAAAGCTAGAGATCATTATCTTCACTTCCAGATGAAGAAACCAAATCGCTGAAATGATGTGGTGATGATTGCTCAGCTAAAAAGTGGGTAGTTACATGCCAGCATGACAGCCAACAGAGTTGAGAAAACACAAATGCAGTGAAAAGGTAAGACTGTTCCTGTCACAGGGCAATGGGTTTAAGGAAGATTCCCCAGAGGAGCTGCACCCAAACTTGGTTTTAAATGGTGACTAGGAATTTCCCAGGCAGGGGAGGGAGGGCAAGGCTACCCAAGAGGAGAGGGGACCTGCCCAGGCAGGGTGAGGATGAGGAACCAGCAGCGTGTGGAGGATAACAGTGCACTCTACACAGCTGGCAGTTTTTGCAGAATTTTCCTCCCAACAGGTGAGTTCCAACTTTCACACGCTTGGGCAGTGTGTGGCAGTGTCATTTTCCTCAGTCTCACCTACCTTGGGTGTTCACTTAACACATCGCTAATTCAAATTTCAGAAAATTCCATCTCAGTCTTTTAAGTCAAGTTAGAAAGTTTTTAAAATTAATTTTATTGGTACCTGAAACAATTCGTCAGATGGAATTTGTGCCTGTATATGACATATGTTGATTCTTATTTTTCCCTTTTCCTTCCCCTCCCTTCAACCCTTCTTCCCCTCCTTATCTGCAAAACTTCATTTCCATTTTTCCTTCTGTTCTCTTTTTTATTCCTTTTTTCCCCCATCTCCCCTCTGTAGTTCCCCTTCCCACTGGAACATTTTCTTCCTATTTCATAAAATCTATTATACATTTTAGTCCTTATTTATGCTTTTGGTTTTTCACACCAGAGAAATCATGCAATAGTAGAACATGTTTGTCCAATTTATTTAACTTAGGAATACGGTCTCAATCTGCATCCACTTACCTAAAAATGACTCATGCTTATTCTTCTTTATGGCTAACAGTACTTCCACTGTATTAAAAAAACCCTACATCTTTATCCACTTATAAGTTGATAGGGATTTGGGCTGTTTCCAAGATTGAGCTATTAGAAACTGTGCCACTGTAAACATGGATGTGCATGCATCACTGTGGTACGATGCTTTTAATTTTGGGGGGAAGATACAAAGAAGGAAAATAGCAGGGTCAAATAGAGCATCTAGTTTTAGTTTTTTTAAAGGAATCTCCACCCTGATTTCCACAGTGGTTGCATCAGTCTACACTTCCACCAACAATGGAGAAGTTTTTCCCCACAGTCCTATCAGTATTTGCTATTAGTTGATTTTTTGATTGGTTGATTTCTTTCTGAAATGAGATGGAATTTCATTGTTTTAATGTGAATGTCTCAAGTGACCAGTGATATTGAACATTTTGTGATATATTTATTTGCCATTTCAAATTCATCTGTTACACCCATGTTTTCCAGAGTTCTACCTAGTCTATCTCCAGCAGAGTTAGTGTTTCTGTTTTAATATTTATATCTTTGACCTATTTTGGTTTTAGATTGGAGGATAGTGAGAGATATGGGTCTAGTTTTAGTCTTTGGCATATGAAAAGTAAATTTTTGCAGCATCATTTATTAAATACAGTCTCTTTAATAAATGGTGCTTAAAAAAACTGCCTTGCTACATGTCAAAGACTAAAACTAGACCCAAATCTCTCACCATGCATTAAACTAAAGTCAAAATGGATCAAAGATCTGAATATTAAAACAGAAAAGCTAAATCTATTGGAAGACAAGGTAGGTAGAAATCTTGGAGACATAGGGGCAGGAAAACAGTTCATGAACAAAACACAAACCACATGGGAAGTCCTTCAAAGAATCAACAACTGGGATCTCATCATATTAAAAAGTTTTTGCACTTCAAAAGAAATCACCAACAAAGTGAAAGAAAACCCCACAGAATGAGAACAAATTTTAGCAAGCTGTTCCTCAGACAAAGGACTTATATCTAGAACATATAAAGAGTTGAAAAACATCAGGCCTCCCTGAATTCAAAGACCAACCCAAAAATGGACATCTGAGATGAATATGCATTTCTCAGATGAAGAAATACAAATAGCAAATAAATACATGAAGTAATGTTCCACATCAACAGTCATTTGGAAATGCAAATTAAAACAACACAGATTCTGTCTCACTCCAGAAAGAATGGCCAAGATCAAGAAATCAACTGACAACAAATGTTCACAGTGCTATGGGGAAAAAAGAACACTTCTTTACTGTTTCTAGGAGTATAGACTGGAGCAGTCACTGTGGCAATCAGTGTGGAGATTCCTCAAAAAACTAGGAGTGGAAGTCTCATTCAATCCAGCTAGTCTGCATTGGACATTTTCCCAGAAAAGTTGAAAAAGACATGCTACAGTGATATATGTGCACCTATGTTTATAGGAGCACAATTTGTAATAGCTAAATCTTGGAAATGGTCCAAATGCCCATCAATACAGAATGGATTAAAAAGATGTGGTATTTTATACAATGGAATATTACTCAGCTATAAAGAAGGATAATCTTGAGGCTTTTATAGATATATAGAGGCAACTTGAAACCATACTCATAAGTGAAATAAATCAAACTCACATTTGTTAATATATTGTCTCTGTGGTGTTAAAAAAAACCTGAAAGAGTAGTAAGATACAAAATGTACATTAGATATGGTGATAATGAAAGAGAAGAAAGTGACCGGCCCCAGTTCTTCACGTCCAGCTTCCGCATATCAATTAAGAGAGCCAAGAGTCTGCAGAGGGGTGGAGATTGCCTGAGGTGAGTTCCAGTGGCCTGGGGAAAGTTGGAGACCTACGGTTTCTGGCTTTTGAGTTTCTGGGGAGTTACTGGGACGCTGGACTGGGTCCAGCAGAATGCAGGGCCTCAGTCAACCACGCTCAGTGGCCTTGTTTCAGTTCAAGAGGCAGAAACCTTGCACGAGGACTCTGGGCTCATTTGGGCTGGCCTGGGGAGAGCTTAAGATCAGCACTACCAACCTCTGAGTTCATATCCACACCCCTAGGACAGGGGATTGTGCCCCAGGGGTTTCACTGGCCCCAGTTTTCCACACCCTGCTTCCTCAATTTAGGGAGTCAAGTACCTGCAGAAGAGCTGAGACTGCTCCAGTAGCTGAGGGTGCAGGAGGGGATTCGCCACACACCCAGAGGAAGCTTTGGAACACCACTCAAACCAAGGAAATAAAGAAAATGACAAAAGGAAAGACAAAAAGGCAGGCTCAAATATCCAGCCCATCCCAAGAAAGTCTGGGAGCCATGTACATAGAAGAAAATAGAAGCCATACACCTGAAATGACTGAAATGATATCAACTGAAATAAAGAAGCAACTAGGGGAAGCTATGGAGAAATTCAAATTAGAAATAATTGCCTAGGTAAAAGAAGAAATGATAAAAGTAGTGAAAGAAATAGTGAACACATCTAGTGAAGACACAGCTAAAAAATTAGAGGAACAAAGCAAACAGATAGAATCCCTGAATGAACACTATAAGAAACATACAGAATACATAAGTCAGATTCAAAGATGAACAGGAAATCAAAAATTCTATTGAAAGCTGTAAAAACCACCTCAATAAAAGTGAAGATAGAATATCAGACCTTGAAGATAAGATTGCAGCTAGTGAACAGGAAAGTAAAGATCTTTTAAAAATAACAAAGAATCAGGAAATAACAATTCAACAGCCACAAGATGATGCAAAGAAAAATAATACAAGATTAATAGGGATAAATGAAAAAGAAGGGGACACCCAAATGATATCAAGAGGATATTTACAGAAATAATAGCTGAAAACTTCTCAAATGTGAGAATGGAAACTGACATTTCGATTAGTGAAGCATACAGAAACAGAAGAAAGTGCTCGAAAGGAAAGAACAACTGGGATAGGGGAAAGGAGAAAAGGAAGAAGGGAAAAATTATATGTATATGTATATGTATATATATATATACATATATATAGGTATATATATATATACATATATAGGTATATATATATATATATATATATATATATATAATAGATAGCTACGCTACTAATCTCTGTTAGCTCGTTCAAAAGACTTTTGTGGTTTCATTGTTTGATTATTTTTTTCGTGCCTAAATCTTGTAACTTGAAAAACTACTTCTAAGATAAAAATATGCAATATATTAATTAGGGTTAATTTCCTAATAGTTTTCAAAATTCCATATCACTTCTAAACTTTTTTCTGTTTTGCATTTTTAAAATAAAAAGAAAAGAGACTTTCTTTCAGCGAAGGTTTTGGCCCCTTGAGTAAATGCAAACTGGCTGAGTGTGTTTGGAGTTGTTTCTACATCTTCTAGTATATTCCATTGATCATTGGGTCTGATTTTTTGCCAGTACAATGCTATTTATATCAGTATAACTTTGTGGTATGATTTCAAATTAAGGATTATGATGTCTCCCTTGCCTTGCCTTTGTTTTGATTGTCTTTGCTATTCTAGTTTACTTGTTCCAAATAAATTTTAGGATTGTTTTCTATATTCTGTGAAGTATGCTCTTGTTATTTTTATTGGGGTTGTGTTAAAGCTGTATAAAAATTTTGGGAGTATGGCCTTTTTTACTGTATTGACTCTTCCTATCCAAGAACAATGGATATTTTTCCATTTTCTGATATCCTCTTTGATCTTCTTTTTCAGAGTACTGTAGTTTTCAATGTAATGTTTTACTTCCTTCATTAGGTTGATTCCTAACTATTTCATTTTTTGCATGATATTGCAAAAGGTACGGTTTCCCTAATTTCCTTCAGAGTGAGTTTGTTTTTTGTGTACAAGAATGCTATTGATTTTTGAGATTTGATTTTGTATCTGGCTATGCTCTGAATATTGTTATTAAATTTAGGCATGTTTTGCTAGAATTTTTGGAGTTTTCTCAATAGAATATCTTGTCATTTACAAATGGTAATTTATTTTCTTCCTTTTCTGTCTTTGTTTTTTATATCTTGTCCAGTTACTCTGGCTAAGTTTTATAGAACTATATTGAATAAGAGAGGAGATAGTGAATGTCATTATCTTGTTCCTGATTTTAGAATGCAAACTTTTAGTCTTTGACCATTTAGTATGATGTTGGCTATTGATTTGTCATAGACAACTTTTTTCAGATTGAGATAAAGACCGTCTATTCCAATTTCCTGCAGTTTTTTTTTAAAATCATGAGTAGGTGTTGGACTTTGTCAAATGGACTTTGACAAATGTCTGATTTTCTGCATCTATTGAGATTATCATGTGGTTTTTGTCCTTGGCTCTGTTTGCATGGTGTACTACATTTATTGGTTTGTGTATGTTGAACCATCCCTGTATCCCTGGGATGAATCCTACTTGGTCATGGTGTATAATATTCTTGGTGATTTGCTGCATTGTGTTTGCCATTATGTTATTGAGGATTTCTGCATCTATGTTCATTAGAGAAATTGGCCTGGAGCTCTTTTTTATTGGTTGGATCCTTTTCTGGTTTACTATCAGGTTAACTCTTGCTTCCAGGAATTACTCTGGGAGTATTGCTTTTGATTTAATTTCATGAAATGGTTTTAAGAGTAGTGGAATTAAATCTTCTCTAAATTTCATGTAGAATTCAGCAGTGAATCCATCAGGACTGGGATCTTTTTGTTGGTATGTTTTTAATTACATCATCATTTTTATTGGCTGATATTGTTATTTAGAATCTTTATATCTCTTTGATTCATATGTATCTAGGAATCTTTCTATTTTTTCTGTATTTTCCATCTTACTAGAATACAGTTTCTCAAATTAGGTACTAATGATCTTCTGGATTTCTTCAGAATTCACTCTGATTTCACTATTTTCTTTTGAAGAGAATAAAACCAAATGAAATAAAACAGAATATAGCCAATCAAAACAAAATGATGAACATGGTACGTGACTTTAAAACAAAATACAAAGGAATCAATAATGGCTACTATAATGCCTTTTGTTATCTTTAAAAGAAATTGCCTCTGGAGATTTCCTCAAAAAGCTGGGTCTGGAGGCCCTATTTGACCCAGCTATTCCACTTCTAGGCATATTCCCAGAAGATCTGAAAACATCATACCAGAGAAAAGGAGTTCCGGAGAAGACAAGATGGCAGACTGGTAGGTAGCAGGAGAGAGACCCTCTCTGAGAGAGACAGCTCAAATGCCAGAATAAAACACCCTGGAGAGACCCAAACAGAGAGAGATGGACTATCACAACCCACGAAGAATCTAAAGCGCAAAAGACCACTCGAATATGAGGTCCTGGGGCTACTATTAGTGAAGATAAGATCAGTGAGCACGGTGCCCTCCT
>PVJX010018042.1:9918-30970 GCA_004027295.1 Dolichotis patagonum
CCCGCGAGTTATTCCGAGGTCCTGCATCACCAGCTAGTGACACCGGCACAGAGAACCCAGTTTCTTGCTCCTTTTGCATCCCCTCCCCGTCCTTCTGACCCGCTCACTCCCCCACACCCCCCACACCCCGGAAGATCACAGTTACTTTTAAGGGAAGGTGTGTAGGTCCCGCGGTGACGGGTGGCTCAGCTATTAGTTGTTTTTTTTGGGGGGGGGCCTGGGCTGTGACATCGTTCACATGGCCGGTGAGCGCTGCAGTCCAGTTGGTCTATAGAAAGAAGACAGAAGTGATCAGTGTTGCCATGTGGGTTTGGTTTTGGTTGAGGCAGGGTCTCGCTGTGTAGCCCAGGCTGCCCTCTTCAGCAATCCTCCTGCCTCAGCCTGCCAGCTGCTGGGATTATAGGCATGCACCACTGCCCTGCTGCCCTTAATTCGTCTGTTGTCGTCATAAACCCGTAACCCTCAACTCAACACATGGCTTTATACATCAGAAAATAGGGAATTTTAGTTGATTCATGGAAATTACCTTGAATCGGGAAGTTAGAAGGTTTGCATTTTAGTTCTGGTTCTGGAATCTAGTAAATATGTGACTCTGGGGGGGGGAGTCACACAATGCACACCACAGCTATAATTCACCCGCCCAATAAACCCGAATAAAGCAGCTTTGCAGGGGTACTGTTAATTTTGACATGAGCTAGCAAAACACGTCTTAAACTGTGAACACGTAAAGTGAAAGACATACTGTCACAGACTTCAGCACTCTGCAGTGGTTCAGCACAGCTTAAGAATTCTTAAGATATGGGAGGCTGATGCAGGAGGACTGCCATGAGTTCGAGGCCACCCTAAGCTACATCGTGAGTGCAAGGTCAGCCTGCACTACACAGCTAGACCCCATCTCAAAAAACCAAAAAACCCAAAATAAAGAATTCTTAAAATGATAAAACAAGGCTCATTTTCTGAGACAGGGTCTCATGACGCAGTCCAGGCTGGCCTCAAGCTTGATCCTTCTGCCTCAGCTTCCGGAGTGGCTGGTATCATAGGCACGCACCACCACTCAGCGAAAACGCGTTTTATTATTTTAACTTTCAACCATCACATGAAGTGTGTATCAGTGTAAAACCACCTCGTAATAAGACTTGCTGTTTGGGGGTTATTTTTAAAGAAGATAAATCCAGCATGGTGGTTCATGCCTGTAATGCCAGCATTCGGGAGGCTGAGGCAGGAGGATCACCACAAGTTCAAGGCCAGTTTGGGATATGAAAGATAAGTAGAAGTGAGCAAATTACATCGAAATTTGATGATTGCATCTATTATTTATTTATTTATTTATTTTTGTCTTCTTGAGACAGGGTTTTGTTATGCAGTTCAGGCTGGCCTTCAGCTCACTATGTAACCCAGGCTGGTTCTGAACTCAGTCTCCTGGCCAACGATCTAATCGTTCTTGTTCAGCATTCACTATAAAGGAGAGCTGAGCCCACCATCTTAGCATTCAGGAGGCTGAGGCAAGAGGACTGCCTCGACTTTGTGGCCAACCTGGGCTACGTAGTGAGTCTGAGGCCAGCCTGGGCCATGGAAGGAGACCTTGTCTCAAAAGGAAACAAAACAAAACAAAACAAGTCAAGTGTGAAGAGAAAAAGAAGACCTGCTTACCTGGGCCTGAAACGGACCTTGGTCCCGGGTCCCTGGGTCACCACCACCCTCCCCTTTTCTCCTCTCCCCTCCCCCTCTCCCTCTGGTCCAATCCCCGAGGGCAGCACCCTCGGCCAGCCTTTAAGCCCAGCGCAGCCTGAGCCTGGGTCAGTTCCTCCTCGCCGCACAGGGAAGCCAGGCCGCTGTCTTCTGGCCAAGCAGGTTCGGCCAAGCAGGTTCGCGCAGCAATGACGATGCATTCGGATTCCAGGCTGACCCTGACCGAGGCACCCGCCGGGAAGGACTGCGGGAAGAAGTACAAGGTCCTCTGCGCGGTGAGTGTGGCCTGCCGGAGCACCCTGCAGCCCGGTCCCTGCAGACGGAAACCGGCTGTCCCTGGGCTCAGGAGGAGGGGATTCCGGGCCCCAGGGTAACGCTGGAGTCCAAGTCTGCCTGGGAGCGCCGGAGCCTCTGTCACTTTATGCCAAGCCGGGAGTGTCAGACTGGAGGGGGCGCATTCATCTCAGCGGGGCTCACATTGTTCTGGCAGTCAGTCCCCTTTGCCCATCCCTCCTCCCTACCTTTTTAGAGGGTGCGATCCCCATCCTGAAAGATAAAACCAGCACTCTCCCGGTCACACCTCTGGGGAAAGGAGCGCTGCAGCCACTGCCTCAGTTTCCTCCTCACCCAGTGCTCAGCTTTGCTTTCACTCTGCCAAGCCTGGCTCAGAGTAACCCCTCCCCCTCCTGCTGCAGCGGCCAGCGGGAACAACGCATGCACATTGCTGAACCCTCACTCCCTTTCTCCCTCTCTCTCTGTGGTTGTCTAGATAGGGCCTTACTATGTAGCCCGGGCTGGCCTCAAACTCTCAGAGATCCTCCTGCCTCAGCCTCCTGAATGCTGGGATTACAGGTGTGCACCACCCTCCTGGCCAATTTATCTTTCTCCTCCTTGCACCTAACCCGTAAGTGTTCCTGAAGCCTGGAGAGCTGAAGGGGCTGTGCCCACGAGTAGGCTGCAGTGGCAGAAGTCCTCTCCTCCCTCGGGGCTCCTCTAGCTGATTTGTCACTGTCTCTTGGGTTCCAGTGCCTCCTGCCAGCCCTTCCTTAGTCTCCAGGCAAAAGCCAACATATTCCCCACTGTTTCCCCATGGTGCCCTCAGCTCAGGCCTTTGCGCAGAGCTGCACACACCCGGAGTCTTTATATTTTGAGACCGGTTCTCACTAAATGGCTAAGTTGCAGAGGCCGGGCTTGAACTGGTGCTCCTCCTGCCTCGGCCTCCCGGAGTGCTGGAATCCTAGACATGGCTGCACACCGGCTCCCTCCAGCATAAGAAAGAGGAGTCCGGGAGACAGTGTGTCAGCACCGAGCCCCTGGTTCCAGCAAAACAACTGTCAGTATCTTCCGCTAAGTCTTTATTCTTTGGGAAATTTTTAAAATTGTTTTTTTAAGACAGTCATGCTATGTAGCTCAGGCTGGCCTCAAACTTGTGGCTAAGCCTCCTGTCTCAGCCTCCTGGGCCCTGCTGTGCCCCATGTCTGTGCTTTGCACTTTGGCGACGGTGCTATAAAACCCTTGCCTAAGTCCTCTGTGTGTTTGTCCCCACTCTTTATGGCACTGGCGCATCTGCCAGCCTTGCCACCCAGAGCTTATCAGGGCCCTTGTGGGTTGGGGGAGGACTCGGGAAAAGGCCCAGGTGCTGCCAGGCTGAATCGAGTTCCAGCCTGAAGTCCGCAGCGAGGACCTCAATTGGCAGCGGGAGGGTGCTGGGAGCAGCCCTGGCTGGCAGCACCCAAGGACCTTAGGGCCACTCTGAGGAGCTGGGCTGCGCAGCTGCGGGCACCGGAGTCACAGAAGCTGTGCGCTGTCCTCCTCTGCTGGACAGAGAAGGAAGGAGACCCAACAGCTGTGCGGCCAGTGCCGAGGAAGTCAAGCAGCTCCCAGCTCTGCTCTGTGCCGGATGCCGCTACAGAACTGATCTCCAAAGTGACACCCACTTAAAAAAAGATAAACGACACAGGTGGCAGCTCAGGCCTGTAATCCTAGCACAGGGGAGGCTGAGGCAGGAAGATCACTGTGAGCCTGAGACCAACCTGGGCTACACAGTGAAATTTTGTCTCAAGAAAACAAGAAATAAACCAGGGATGATGGCGCATGCCTGTAATCCCAGTACACAACAGGCTGAGGCAAGAGGACTGTTTCAAGTTCAAGACCAGCCTGGGCGACAAAGTGAGCTCAAACCTGTCTTGAAGTGCACAGACAGACCCTGCCTCAAAAAGACCAAAAAAAGCTGGGGGTTTAGCTCAGTGGCACAGACGCCTGCCTGGCAAGTGCCAGGTTATGAGTTCAATTTCTGGCACCAAAAAACCCTACCAATAAATAAATAAATTTAAAAATAAAATGAGCAAAAAGGAAAAATGGGCAAAGATAAATGGCTCCCCCAGATACCTGGGACTGAACCCTGGGTCCCTACACTGCTGAGCTACATCTCCAGCCCATTTTATGTTGAATTTTGAGGCAGGGCCTTGCTAAGTTACCCTGGAACTTGCGGTCTGCCTGCTTCAGCCTCCTGAGTAGCAGGGACGGCAGGCACGTACTTGGCGCTCCTGGGGTTTAATTCCATCCGAGTAAGCTCATAGCTGCCTAAGTGGGAGATCGCTAATAACTGGGATTTGGAAATGTTTGATCTTTCAGGCGTTAAGCAAGGCACTCACCTCCCTCTGGTCTCCCACGTGGCTGGCGAGAGGGAGGTTATTTTCATTATGTTAAAAAAAATCACGTGCCTTTTCCTCCCTCCCCATAGGTTCTCCTGGCTTTGCTGGTGATAGTGACGCTCGGATTGGGCTTGGGGCTTGGACTGAGAAAATCAGAAAAGGAAGAGCAAGGTACAGGCAGCCCCAGTCTTTTCCCAACTCCGAGCCCACCCCCCCAAATCCACTCACACTTCCTCAGCTCCGGCTCCCACCTGGCTTCTCTGAGCCCCACACCCCTGAGCAGAGGGCCCCGGCCCTGCTCCCATATCACCCTCATTTCTGCACTTTACTCTTCGTCCTCCTGCGAGAAGCCGCCCCTGGAGATTTCAATCGCCCTTCCCAGGAGCTCTGATAACTGTCGCCAGGCTTCTGTCTCAACTGGTTGTGACTGTAAATACCTGCTGACACAGTGTCCAGCTCTCTGAGCCTCCTGCCACCTCCTCCTGACCTTAATAAGTTCACTGTTCCGTCTCACACTGGGTGTGGAGGTGCACACCTGTAATTCCAGCGCTGGGGAGGCTGAGGCAGGAGAATCACTGCAAATTTGAGGCCAGCCTGGGCTACAAGGCCATTAACATTCAGTTAATACCAGGGGACACAGAGGAAGTGGAAGGGCGACTATTAGCTGGAAAACATTTGTCATCTGGCTGTGTGTTTTGACAGTGGTGTGGAGATTTTAAGGGGTATCGGCCACAGGAGTGGGATTCTGACATCGGTGACATAAAAAGAGATGCTATGTCTTGGTTTTTGTTTTTTTTCCTTTTTCTTTTCTGAGACACGGTATCGTGCAGGCTGGCTCAAGAAGATCCTCCTGCCTCAGCCTCCCAAGTGCTGGGATGACAGGCATGCGCCACACTGCCTGGCTTTGCGCTGTGTAATGTTCAAATCAGGATAAACATGTATCTTGTCCCGTATCACTCTTTTATGGTGAAAACACCTGAATTCCCTCTTACCAGTTCTGTTGCCATCATGCAGTCACCCTCCTGTGTCACCCTGCCGGGCCCCAGCTCCTGACTGTAACTTAGCTCCTGCGACAGCCTTCACCCCTCCTCTCCCCCTGGCTCTTCCTAGCCTCTGGTGGCCACCGCTCCATTCTCCCCTCAATGAGGTCAACTGGTCAGCCGGGCAGGTCACATTCGCAGCCGGGCAAGTTGGCACACACCTGTCATCCCAGCAGTGGGGAGGCTGAGGCAGGAGGACTGTTGTGAGTTCAAGGCCAGCCTGGGGTACACAGTGAGACCCTGTGTCCAAAAAAAAACCAAAAAGCAAAGCCAAAAACAAAATCAAAACCACACACACACTCCCCCAAAATCTCATCTGCACGGCCGGCTGTCACAGGAGACAAGAACGAGGCCTGAGGACGAGGGTGTGGCATGCTCTTGGGGACTGTAATTCTGCCTGACTCACCCTCACTTAAGTTTCCATTTCTCGTCTGGCAGCCGCCACCTTCCTTCCTACCCTCAGCGTTCTGCCTGTTTGGTGGCTGTGAAGCCTCGGGGTTTGGAGGACCTGGGGAAGGGGTGGGGGGAAATCAGTGGCAAACGTGCGCATGCGCGCTCCTGGGCTCGCCCTCTCCGGGTGTGGGTTCTCTGGACGTCACCTCTGCCTTTCTATGTAGCCCAGTCTCCCACTGTGGCTGAGAGCACAGCCACTGCCCCTCAAACCCTCTCCTCTGTCCCTCTGTCCCTCTGCCCAGTCCCCAAAAGGCTGCGGCATTGGCGGCTGGGTCGCGCTGTTGGCTTCAGGGAAGCAATGTGGGGTTTTTTTGTTTGTTTGTTTTTTGTTTTTTGAGGCAGGGTCTTGCTGCCTAGCCCAAGCTGGCCTCGAACTGGCAGTGACCTTCCTGCCTCAGCCTTGCTCGCTTTTATTTATTTATTTATTTATTTATTGTCTTTTTGAGACCGGGTCTCACTGTGCAGTTCAGGCTGGTCTTAGACTTGTAAGGATCCTCCTGTCTCAGCCTCCTGAGTGCTGGGATTCCAGGAGTGCACCAGCCACCATGCCCCTGCTGCTTCTGCTTATTCTCTAAGGGTTGCAGGACCTGTCGGGCTGAGGCTCGGGGCGCAGCCCAGCCTCCCCTTCCCCATCTGTACCTTTGACTACCCCCTCCCGTCCCCCAGTTCTCTGTGCCCCTGCGCTACCCTGCCTGTCCTCCTGGCCTGCACCAGGCGCTGCTCTGGGCAGAGACCCGAGACCTCTGTCCGCCGTCTTCCCCGCTGTGTCTCACAGGCAGCTGCCGGAGGAGATGCTTCGAGGCCGGGTTCCGAGGCCCAGAGGGCTGCCGCTGCGACGCGGGCTGCGAAGGCCGAGGCGACTGCTGCTGGGACTTTGAAAACGCCTGCGCAGCATCAAGTAGGACTTAGCGCAGCATCAAGTAGGACTTAGCGTCCGGCTTTACCCCCACGCACGTTAGTTTCCTGGGGCCACCGTAACAAACCCCGGCAGCTTACGAAACAGAAATCCAGCCAGGTGTGGGGTGCATGCTCGCCATTCCAGCACTCAGGAGGCTGAGGCAGGAGGATCACCAGCCTTAACTACCTAGTGAGCCCCGCTCTCAAAAAAACAACCAAACAAAAACAAAATCACTCGAAACAAACTCCTTGTGTCATAGTCCCTTAGGCCAGAAATTCAAGGTCTAGGTGCTGGCTGGGAGAAGCTGGCCCCTCTTTCTAGGTTCCAGGTGGGTTGGTGGTAGTGTTACTGGGCTGCCGGACTCAGTTTCCCCTGATATCCCAGCTCTTTGTATCCTGAACAAAGAATTGAGCATGGAGTTAAAAAGGCCGGGATTCATGGGAAAGAAAGTGTGGATGCCCAGCAGTCTCTCTGGTTTAGGTTTTGAAGTTACAGGACACTGCGGGGGGGGGGGGAGGTGTGTAATGTGTCCTGGAGCCAGCAGATGCTGGGACTGAAAGTCCACCCCCAACAACAGAGGGTGGCCAGCACCCAGAAACCGCAATGCAGTGAGTGTGGCTGCCCATCAGGAGGTGTAAATCTCCACTGCTTAGCCAAGCATGGGGGTGCCTGGCTGTGATAGGGCAGGCCGAGGCAGGAGGATCCCCAGGTGTTCAAGGCCAGCCTGGATTACGCGGTGAAACCCTGTCTCAAAACACAAACTGAGACAAAATTCTGCAGTGCCAATGATATTATAACCATTGTTGGTGGGAGTGTAAACTAGTGGAATCGCAGTGGAGACCATTAGGAGAAAGGAAAAGGAGAATCCGGACTGTGAACTCACCAGGACTGGTTTATTGCAGAAGAAACCGGAGAGGGACCCCGAGGAGCTGAGACCGTGCCAGGCGCTCTCTATAGGGGATGGGGCGGTGCGGGGGGGGACCTTTGAGGGGCCGTGGGGAGGGGAGAGCAGTGAGATTTGGTGGCTCCCTGCTGAGGACAAGGCTTGAGAGCTGGAGGGGCCCTGGCTGCCAAGGACCAGGCCTAGGGAGGCGCAGGAGCCGTGGCTGCTGCCCACAGCAGGGCTGACCTATCTTGAGCCCTGGGTGCAGCTGGGCTGGGAGGAGGATGTGGGGGGGGGGTCTCTGATCAAGATGTCCGGAGGGTCAGATTCCTTTGGAGATTCGAGTGGAGATTATTGAAGAAAACTAGAAACTGGGCATGATGATGCACGCCTATAATCCCAGCACTTAGGAGGCTGAGGCGGGAGGATTGTTGTGAGTTTGAGATCACCCTGGGCGATAAAGTGAGCTCCAGGCCAGCCTGAACTACATAGTGAGACTCTGTCTTAAAAATACAGGAAAAAATAATAGAAATTCCCCTGGACTCGGAGCATATTTTCAGGCTTACGTCAGGGTGCTGGCCCACACGGAGGCAGTCAGGTCTCATTTGCCTCGGATCTCCTGCCTCAGGCAGAACTCCAGCCTCCCCGGACTCTGTCCACACCACTCTCCCACTGTGTGTCCCTGCCCACGTTCCCTCTGCATCACCCTGGAGCCTAGCAGGGCGAGTGTGACCCACTGGGAGAGCACAGAGGCGACCCTGGCCCCAGTGCCGTGCAGTCCAGCCGCTGTCCTCGGGGAGGCCTGGTTGTTTTCAGTATTTAATGCCCAGGTGTCCAGGGCAGGGCCGCCTAGTGGTCAGGGTGCATGGAGATAGACCAGCCAGGCCCTGATGGTCCTGGCAAGGGCTGGAGAAGCTGACCCGCTAGAGCCAGAGATCTGTACACGCTCATTTCCCCTAATCTTTTCTTGTAAGTCACAAGTGACAGAGAAGGCAGAACTGCAGGCACAAGGCCACTCACCTATCGAACGAGTCGGGCTGCTTGCTGGGGTGGGGGTGTGGGGTGGATTTTAATCACTGGCTCCTACCTAGTGGGTGGCAGCAGGAAGCAGTTTTATTCCAGCTTCTTGCCACTACTTAAAACTTAATTTAGTTTTTGAGATTGGATCTTGCCTTGTAGCCCAGACCGACCTTGAACTTGTGGCGATCTCCTGCCTCAGCCTCCTGAGTGCTGGGATCACAGGTGTGCACCACCACACCCTGC
Organism: Dolichotis patagonum; assembly: GCA_004027295.1. Lineage (NCBI taxonomy): Eukaryota > Metazoa > Chordata > Mammalia > Rodentia > Caviidae > Dolichotis > Dolichotis patagonum. The sequence continues at coordinate 18,799 of PVJX010018042.1, forward strand.
TTTTTTTTTATTTTTTTCATTTTTAGCAAGGGAATTTATTTAAACTGCTATCACAGAGTCCAAAGCCTGAGAGGCCGCAGAGGCTGGCCCGGGTGACCTGCGTGGAATCCTGCCTGCTGTCGCTGGGCGAGGCGGGCAAAGCTTCCCCTGGGTGGGAAAAGTAGCCCAATCAGAGCCGGAGGTGCAGCTGTGAACGGCCTTTCACCGTCACCCGTGCTCAGGAGAGCAATCCAAGGCTGCTGGCTCCGTATATGCTTTCACGGATTGATGTGGGGAATCTCGTCTTATCATAACACTGGGAGAAATGCGTGACATTTGCATTTTGTGTATTGCACACTTCAAATATATCCAATGCTCAGAACTGATGGAGAACTTTTTCAGCTCGGAGCTGGACCTGCAACCTGTTCCGCTGTGGCGAGAGGCGCCTGGAGCGCAGCCTGTGCTCGTGCGCGGACGACTGCGAGCAGGTCGGGGACTGCTGCACCAACTACGCCACAGCATGCCAAGGTGAGAGCCGCGCATGCGTGACAAGAGCTTCCCAGAGTCCTCAGGGGCTGCGCAACGGCGGCCGGTCAGCGACCCTGCTGCACATGCGCCAAGGAGAGGGGCGGCGAGGCTCAGCGGCCCCACAGCTGGGAGAGGGTATCCTGAGGTCCAGCTCCGGACCAGTGCATGTGCGGAGCAACTGTCCTGCCTGGTCCAGGAAGAGAGTTAAGATTCTCCAAACCTGGTTCCATCAGCTCTTCAAATTCTTTATTTTGTTGTTTGGAGACAGGGTTTTTCAATAGTTGTCCAGGGTAGCCTATTCCTGCCTCAGCCTCCTGAATGCTGTGTGAAGTTCTTTTCCTTTTTTTTTTTTTTTTTTTTTTGGTACCGGGGATCGAACTCACGACCTTGCGCTTGCCAGGTAGGCACTTAAGCCACTGAGCTAAATCCCTGGCCCTAAAGTTCTTTTCTAAAATTGCTAATTCCTCAGAGCATCTGATGAAGTATATGAAAAAATGCCCACCACACTAAGTAAACATACTTTTAATAATTCTGACATTCAAAATGAGAAAAATGTTATAGTAGGAACATTATTAACTATAATCTGTTAGGAGATTATGTTTTTTGTTCTTTTTTTTTTTTTTTCAGATAGGGTATCGCTATGTAGTCCAAGCTGGCCTTCAATTCAACATATAGTCCAGGTTGGCCTTAAACTTGCAGTTATCCTCCTGCCTCAGCTTCATAAGTGCTGAGATTACAAGCAACTAATTTTCATACTAACAGATGAATCAGGTTTTTGTGAAATATAATTAAAAATCAGCTAAAAGGTTTATTAGTGATACAGGGGGATGAAATTCCCAAACAACTAGGTGTTCAGTACAAGTTCATGTTCTCTAAAACATTGGTTTAGGAACCAAGGAGGTTAAGAGCAGAATATATTTATTGAGAGAAAGAAAGCTTCTGTCTGAGAGAGAGACAGAAGGGGGTCCCAAGTGGTTGCCAAAGATTGTCTTTTCTAGGGACTTTTATAGAGTAAAATCACAAGGTGAGGCAGGTGTAAGGTGGGGAAGACATGGGAACTCACAAGGCAGATGGGCTAGATGTGACACACAACTGTAGTCAACCAGTAAGATTAATTGTCCACGTAAAATTGACCAAAATCAGGGACAAATGGGGAAGCGAGTTATGTAGCAAGCAGGCGTTTTCTTCCTTTCTTTCTTTCTTTCTTTCTTTCTTTCTTTCTTTCTTTCTTTCTTTCTTTCTTGTTTTTGTTTTTTTGAGACAGGGTCTCGCTATGCAGCTCAGGCTGGCCTTGAGCTCAGTTTGTAGCCCAGGCTGGTCTCGAACTTGCAAAGATCCTCCTACCTCAGCCTCCTGAGTGCTGGAATTATAGGCATGCACCACCAAGCCTGGCACAAGCAGGCATTCTTAAAAAACAGTGACTCTTTCCATAGAGGATTGGTATAGTGTCTCCTGGCTTCCTCAAGGTGGTCCATACCTTATTTAGAATATCAATCCCTGATGTTTATACTTAGGGTGTGGTTGCACTTATTTTGCCTTTTGTCTTGAGATCTGGCCCACAGTTCAGGTGTCTGTCTCTTCCAAGGTTGCAAGGTATCTTGGTGCTCTGCTCTGGCTCCTTTGAGAGCCCAGCTGTCTGACTGCCTATAATATTTCTCACTAACTCAGCTGCCTGTAATGTTCCTCCCTCTGAAGAAGTAACCAGAACTGGCAGGAGGGAGTAGTGGGCAGTGACCCATCTGGCTTCTTCAGGCTGAAGGAGCTTGCAGTTGTTGTACACCAGTCAGGGATACTCTGCAGAGATTCTAAGCAATGGCCCTCAGTAGATACCGGGCATTTTCATCTTGGCTAGGCATATAGCTTTAAATCTGAAGGAGACAAAGCCGAAGAAGCAATTAAGTATGCATGGGCCAAATAATAGCATCAAGAGGATTATTATGAGGACAGTCAACAGAGATTTCCAGTGCGAGGAGGTAGTAATGGCTTCCCATAAGGAGGGTAAAGAGAAGGTCCAGGACATTGTAGAATCTGACATGTCATTGATTTGTCATCTACTATCTTTTTTTAAAATTTTTTTTATTATTTTGAAGGTAGTAAAATGCAACAGAACAAGACAGAGCAAAGCCAGTTGAGACAGTGCAGTGAAATTGGTACAGAACTTCACAGCAGGTTACCGGGATAACAGTGATAAGTACCATAGTATATCTTGTTATCTTCACAACAGCCATCCTTTCAATCAAGTATAGCAAAATCAAACAAAATACAGAACATTATAGAATTTATCAAAACAGAATATTGAATAGAGCAATACAGTTAATCAGAACAAAGCAAAACAGTGATAACAATATTTGCCTTCAAAGAGATGGTAGAAGGAAATCCCCCCTATTTGCTGTTTTGCATATGGTCAACCTCCCAAGAGATGCTCAGGCCTCTGGCTCCCATTTGTTAAAGGGGGGTGGTGGGATGTTTGATTCTCGTCCCGCTCGCCAGTAGGCTCACGGCTGCTTACCAGGGAGGTGGGCTGGTTGCTTGGTTTCCCAGAACCCTAAGTTCCATCATCTGTCATCTAATATCTTGAACAGTTACTTGAGATATTAGCAGAAAGATCAGGAATGTACACACATTTAGTTTTTACAATTGCATAAGTGCCTCCTGTGATGTTAGAATGTCTAATGCCATCTGATTTTGGAGGATGGCCTGGTTTATTAATTTCTAGTCAGGAGAGAGATCAGCTGTGATATCATTTAAAGCCCACTGAGTATAGTTAATTAGGGCCTCAGTACATGTCATATAACTTTTTCTTCAGATAAGATCTAATGGATCCCAGGAAAAGGAATCTAAAAGGAATCTATCATATGTGTTATTGGTTTCGTCTGTATGATGCCTTGGAGTTTGGCACCTTCTAGGCAAGAACAAATTTTAACAAAAGCACATATGATCCAAGTATGTATACAAAGGCCTATATGATCAAAGCATGAGCATTAGAGCTGACAGGTAAGTTTAGAAACTGTTTTTAAGAGAAAGCAACTTTGTAACTGATTGGCTTTTAAGTCCCTTTATTGATGGAGGCTAAAGTCCCTTTAGTTATTATCTCTACATTTTTGATACATAGGAGAACCGGATTAATATATTATTTTGGCAGATGAAAAACTGTCTTAAGATTTTGGGCGTGAACAACACGCTTGTAAAAACCAAATGTTTGTAAAAACATTTACAAGTGTTTGTAAAAACCAAATGTTTGTAAAAACATTTACAAGTGTTTGTAAAAACCAAATGTTTGTAAAAACCAATCTCAGCATCACTGACTAATTGGCAAGCTGGATATATATTACAGCATTTAGACAGGATAAAATCTCTCCAGGATGGGAGCTGGGCTTTTAGGAATAACCAAGAGGAATGATTGAAGAGAAAGTTATCCCTGTGTTTTGGTGACTGAGATACAATGCCTGGAAGGAAGACCAGAGTTGAGGACAAAGAGACATGTGCCAATGTCCAGCAGTCGGCTGGCGTTTACCTCTCATGATTACTCAGGGCTCCTCTGTGGAGATGACAGTCTGGCCAGAGGGAGGAGGCAGAGTGCCTGAGGCCCTTTAGTGTTGCTGGACCGGCTGGTAGCATGGGTCTGAACTCTGGGGCCTTGGCCTCAGAGGACAGTGACCTCCAGTGGTCCCCTTTTACAGTCAGGGCATGGCTTGGAGGCCTCTTAAAGCAGTCCCTCTTGTGGCCTGGCTTGTGGCAGCGATAGCAGGTCGGTGTAGTCTTCTTTAAGGCCACAGTAAAGACAGCCAGTTTTTGGTCTCTTGTTTTCTGTCTTTGACAGTTTTTACTAAAGTGTCAAGGAAACTATCTGGAGCAAAGGCTGTCATTTGTAAATTTTTCTCGTATCTGGAGTTGACTAGGTAATAAACTTATCTTTAAGAATAATTTGTCCCCCTAATTGAATCAGGATCTAAGGAAGTATGTTTTATTAGTGCCTCTAGTAAATAATCTAAGAAGTCAGAAGGGTTTTCATCTCTCTCCTGAAAAATAGCTGACCATGTAAAATAACTAGAAAGCTTGCTTTTTGTCCTTTTTAGACCTTCAAGAAAACACACTTGAAAATGTCTACAGTTTTAATCTCCTGCCTGATTGCTAGGCTATTAGGGGTCTTGGGTGGGAACTGCTTGTGCCCCAGTGGGAACTGGTGGTCCCCTGGCTGTCTATCTTCTGGTCTTTTAAAATTGACAATATGATATTTATCTCCAAATGCAATAGCAGCTTGTAATGCAGTTTGTCTCTCCCTAGAAGTCAGTGTTTGATTTAAGAGTAACGTTACATCCTTCCAATCTAGCTCATAGGTCTGAGTAAGTCCTCTAAGGACTTCAATGTATTTATCAGTGTCATCTGAAAATTTTCCAAGGTCTAACTTAATCTGATTGTTTTAAGTCCCCGAGAGAAAAAGGCACGTGGCTTCTTTAAGCCCCAAGTTGTCCAAGTACTTCCTGTAAAGGATATTGGCCTTGCGGAGCTTGCCTGGACTCAGCTACAGAAGGATGCATCCCTCTAGAGCTGGGATTACAGCTGGTCTAGAAGCCTCATCCTTAAGACTGGAAAGGCAAGTAGGGGAAACCTCAGGTTCAGTAAAGGGGGTGCAGTTTTGATTAAGGCTGTCTTGTCCTCAGGTCCCGAAAGTTTGGGAGGAGCAATCTCAGGCTCCAGGGCAGTAAATGCCTTAAGGGGCTGAGGTGCTGAGTTTTCCTGTGGCTCACACTTAACGCTTAGAATATAAATAAGGAGTATTTCTCAATGCAAAGCAAGTCTGAGCATAAGCAGTTCTGACCGCTTGCCTTCTTTTTTATAGTATGACTCCAGTTGTAAAATAGCATCATAATTAATTCTTCCCTCTGCATTGCCTTTTGGCTCTAGGCCACGTACATGGCGTAGAGAAATATCAGATGGTTCTTTTTCAACATGGAAGGGTCGAGCATCTTCCAGTACTGAAGGATGCATTACAAAGGAGTAAGGGGCTTTGGCGTTGAGTTGCCCGTGTCTGTAGTGTAAAAGGCAGGGCATAAGGGTATGAAACTTTTTTTTTGTACCAGGCATCAAACCGAGGAACTTTTGCTGAGCTGTGTCTCTAGCCCTGTAGTGCAAAAGACTTCGTACCACCTACATGCAAACAAGGAAACAATTTAGGCGTCCCTCAGTTGATTACACTGCAGGGCATACGGATGCCATCTGGAGAGAGCAGAAGATAAATTTGGCCAGCCTATCCACCTTTGAACTAGTACTGCAAGCTTATCTCCCCCGTAGCTCCTAAACTTTGCTTCCATAACCCTAGCTGCGGCAGGGATGTTTAAAGAAGGAAGCGTAACTTTGTAATAAACCACTACTTTTGTTCATTGGAAGAGGGCATACATAAAAAGGTGAGCTAGTAGATGGAGGATTTCTCTGGCTGCACCGTGAAGGATCTAGCCTCTGGAGATAGATAAGGCAAGGAGTGACTTGGGGAATTCCAGCCCTGGGCCCTCGGGCAAAGAAACCTCTAAGACAGTTGTGTTACCCATCTAATCACCTGGGCAATCTTTCCCAGCAGCAGGACATGGCTGTGCCTCACTTAAATTTCTGTATCTTTGAGGCTCACAGGTCAACATTAATTATCACGTAACAACCACATTTTGTTAGCAAAGGCATATCGGCCTTCGATGCACACATACCAGAAAAGGCTGACCATTTACTCTTAATTAACATAGGCAAGGCACAGATGCAAACCATTCCCTACCAGCTGCTGTGAAATGTAAACAGTTGTTGGAGGCTGCCTCAGTCTAATCTCTGAAGGGAGGGGGAATCTAAGTGATCGCAAAGTCCCCTGAAAAGCTTAGGGAGAGTTTCTAGTCTACTAACAGAGAAATAAATATGAAAGATAAGTGGAAATTTTCAGTGGTCATGAGCCAGTGTCCAATGAGGAGCCTTCTTGGGTGTCCACCAGAGAGTCATTCTGGCCAGGAACCTCGGTTGTTCTCAGTTTCTATCGGCCCAGATAACCAGAGGTCAGTCTCCAGAAAGAAATCCAGCTGTCTGTCTGTCAACATTCCATTGATTCCATTGGCCACTGGCTTCAATGGGGATTCACTAAACTGATGCTGGGGAAACCTGTCCTCTGCTTTTAAGGGTGGCAGCTGCTATAGGAGCGGTTAATTAGCTGGGAGAGTAACCACTGTCTGTCAGAGTTCTATAAGGAATAGTTACAAGCCTGAGTAAGATCAATCCCTAGTGCTCTATAAATTTATAATAAAGGTTCTAAAGTCCACAGCTTGAAAGTTTGGAGAGCCTCCTTAGTCTAAATGTGTTTTAGTTCAGTAAGTGCTGCTTCTGGGTTCACCCACAAGTTGGTTCTTCCCACTGTGTCTCAGTTTCAGTCTCCGAGGACACTTGCCCAGAACATTAAGCCAGGACATGGCTTTTCTGTGTGTTCTCCTGGATGGGCAAAATTCCGATGTCTCATCTGACCCAGACAGGGGTATGTGTCCATCATCTAAGATGACTTCCCTGTCTTCAGTGTTAGCAAACCCTTATTTTCTATGGGCTTATCTTAGGAGGAAAAGGTTGCAACAGTCCAGAATTCTTTTCTTTCTAACTTCACATGCCTCTAAAAAGGAAAGTACAAAGTGGGGTAATGATTAGAAGTAAAGCCAAAGAAAGGAAGCAGAACAGGCTTGACATTTCCTCTAGAGTATAGAGGACGATCAGAGCTTGTCTGTCCCAGTGAAGTCTGTCCTCCAAGTCTTGAATGCCAGCCACCATCTTAGAGCTTTTTAAATGGTGGAAGAAGTCCTGGTTTTATTATATGCATGCATATTTTCTAACTCTGAGCTAGATTTTATTTAAGAAGACTCATTTTGTAAAAGTTTATATTAAATCTAGCAGGGGTGTTCTAATGTTACTCTCTGTAGTGTGATTGTCTAAATAAAGTCAAACAAGAAATACCAGTAAATTTAGTAACTAATTCAAATGCAATTTTACAAGAACAAAATAAGAATTAAAATGTCTCATTAAAGAAATATCATAACCTTGTGACTTTCCCATGTTTTAACTTAGATTTATCATTATTTTAACAAAACTAAGAGACAAAGCAATCATAAACAATGGACAAAGACAAATCACAAACAGTGGGCAAAGATGAAGTAAAATTTGAAGCATAAACATTTGTTACCTAAACAAGTCCCAGTCCAGAGTCTATGAAAGAAAAGCAAACTCTCACCTCCATCCAGTGATCTTGGAGGAAGACCTCTAAATGATGTAGGGGAATGAAACTCCCAGGCTACTAGATGTTCAATGCAAGTTTGTGGTCTCTAAAATCGAAGAATGAATTTTAGGAACCACAAAGGTTAAGAGCAATATATATATTTTGGTATTGGGGTTCAAACTCACGACCTCATGCTTACCAGGCAGGCACTTACACTGCTGAGCTAAAGCCCTGGCCCCAGAATATATTTATTGAGATAAAGAAAGCTTCTGTCTGGGAGAGAGACAGAAGGGGTCCCAAGTGGGTTGCCAAAGACTATGTCTTTTTAAGGGACTTTTATAGAGCAAAACCATGAGGTGAGATGGATGGGTCCAAGATGAGGAAAACATGGGAACTCACTAGATGGACAGGCCTGAGCTGGGACAGAGCTATGGTCAACCAATAAGATTAATTGTTCCCTTAAAACTGACCAAATCGGGGTCAAATAGGGAAGCGAGTCACATAGTAAGTGGACATTCTTGTGGAGTAGTGACTCTTCCTGTAGAGGGTTGGGATGGTGACTCCTGGCTTCCTCAAGGTGGTCCATACCTATTTAGAATATCAATCCCTGATGTTTAAACTTAGGGTATGGTTGTATTTGTTTTGCCTTTTACCTTGAGATCTGGCCCACAGCACAGGTGTCTGTGCCCTCCAAGTTTGCAAGGTATCTGGTCCCGTGTCCTGGCTCCTTCGAGGGCCCAGCCCTGTCTGACTGCCTCTAGTATTTCTAACTAACTCAGCTGCCTGTAACATTAGGACAGGAAATAGCCTGAGGCAGTAATTTCTTATTTTTTTATTGTTTATTGGTACAACTTAGCTATGTATATAAGGATATTCATCAGAGGGAATTTGTACTTGTACATGATATAACTTGATTGCTTTTTCTTTCCAATTCCCCCCTCCTTCCAACGCCTCTTCCTTCCTTATTTACAAAGCTTTGTTTCCATTATGTCCTTTTCTCAGTTTTACTTCATTTTTTCCTCTTTCTTCCGTTTCTAAAAAAATAAGTATATGTTACTTCATATTGAATATTGTCATTAAAAATAGCTGTGAGTTCACAGAAGTAAGAATAGGTTTAATTTGCTTATTTTTCTAATTTCACTGATCATACTGCTTGTGTTCTTTGGTCTCCCTCCTGTTCCTACTTTGTAACTTTTGAATTCTTGTAGCAAAACTAATACTTTGGCATTAAGATCATTTTGTAAATTTTCCACTGAGTTTATTGCACAAGATTGCTTGAATTCAACAGAAAACAAGTAATTTTTATAACTAGTGTTGAAGTTTAACTGTACCACTCAGCACAATAGACTTACTTTAATCATTTCAGTGTATTTTATTATTTATTTATTTTTGAGACAGGGCGTGTATCACTGTGTTTCCCAAATTGGTCTCAAACTGTCCTGTCTCAGCCTTCCAAGTCCTGGATTACAGGCAGAGCCACTACACCCAGCCTAGGCAGTTAGAGGGTTTACACGCCTGGAGGTTTTCCTTTGCACAGATAATCTAATGAGGGGGGCTCAGAATTGAGCCTTTGGGGTGGGGTGTCCCAGGGTTTGTTTCTCTCTCTCTCTCTCTCTTTGGCACATGTCTATAATCCCAGTAGGTGTGAGGCTGAGGCAGGAGGATCACCAGGAGTTCAAGGGCAGTTTGGGCTAAGCAGTGAGTCCCAGGCCAGCCTGGACTACATCGCAAGGCCCTCTCTCAAAGAAAAACAGAAGTAGCACTAGGCACCACGCCAAACACCCAAGAGGCTAAGGCAGGGGGATCATTGTGTGTTTGAGGCCAGCCTGGACTACGCAGTGAGTTCAAAACCTACCTGAGCTATACAGCAAGATCCTGTGTCAAAAACAAACAGAAACAAATAAAAAAGAAACAGGACCCAAATAAATGTGATTTATTGTAAGTGGCCAGTACATTTAAGTCTTCTAAATATATGTGCTCCCCTTTTCCCTTTCTTACAGGCAGCTGAGCTCGTTAGAAATATTCTAGGCAGTTAGACAGGGCTAGGTCCTCAAAGAAACGGGCACAGAGGGCCAGATGTGTGATGACCTTGGAGGAAATGCACACCTTTTGGATCTCAAGACAGAAGGCAAAACAAATGCAACCACACCGTTAGGTATAATCCTTAGGAATTAAGTCTGGGTCACCTTGAGAAGTCAGGCGTCACCATTCCAATCCCTAGCGAAGAGTCACTGCTCCATAAAGAATGCTCTCTTGCTATGTGACTCCCTTCCCCATTTGTCCCTGATTTGGTCAATTTTACCTGAACAATTAAACTTACTGGTTGACTATAGTTCTATCCCACCTCATGCCTGTCTACCCTGTGAGTTCCCAGTTTTCCCCCCTTTAGACCCGCCTCACTTTATGGTTTTACTCTATGAAAATTCCTGGAAAATACAGCTTCTTTGGCAACCCACTCGGGACCCCTTCTATCTCTCTCAGCCATAAGCTTTCTTTATCTCAATAAATATATTCTGCTCTTAACCACTGTTCCTAAAATTCAGTCTTCAGTTTTAGAGAACATGAACTCATTATGGACATAGAGTAGCTCGGGAGTTGCGGTCCCCTTTATCACCTTCTTTGTGTTTATTATTAGAGAAATGGGGTCATTTGTGTTAGGTTTTCGGGGCAATAGACAGCCTGGCATTCTCTGACCGGCACATGTGGCATAGGGTACACATATAACCTTCGACCGGGGGTGGTGCTTAGGGCGGGCATTGGTGACACACAAGTTACTGATTGGGCCCCTTTTTGCACCGCTGGGAAAGGAGAAAGGAAGCTGTCGCGGGGGAGGAGGAGGTGACCTCAAGGTAAACAAGCTGTTTGGTCCCGCCTCCCAGCCACTGGTTCTGTGTCCCGCCACAACTTATCCTAGGGCAAAACTCTTTCAATTTGTCCCATGGAATTTTTCAGACTGGGTTTTGCTAACTGCATCCTTCATGATTTAAGCAATGCATCTTTCTGTGTATTTCATGAAAATTTGTAGTTAGAACCTGAAGACTGTTGAGATTCTGATGTTATTTATTCAGTTATGTGTTCAAGTTACCTCAGTAGGACATCCTGTCTGCTTACACCTTTGAGGGGGTTAGTCAGTGGTAATCACTCCTAGATCCATTAGGGGCTAAACAGTGCACGATAACAGTCACCTTCTGTCATTTCTGCTTCATCATTTAGCTAGAATGTACTGCAAAGAGAAACACCCACGAAGCAGTACTTCTTGTTAAGATTTTAAGCATTTGTTAAAACTTCCCCATTGGATACTACTGTTTCTCTTTTCCATGCTTTCAATTCTTTGTCAGGTTGTATGCCTACTTTTATTTGTGTATTTATTTTGCAGTACTGAGGATGGAACCCAGGGCTCCCAACCCTGTTTAAATTTTCTCTTTGGAGACAGTGTCTTGCTAAGTGGCTGAGATGCCCGGGCTGAGCTGGAATTTGTGATCTTCCTGAGTCAGCCTCCCGGGCACTGGGGTTACTCACTGTGTATCTGTATTTATTAAACCCATTTAGCTTAGCACTTGAGAAAACATCGTCCTTCCGGAAGCTAACGTGGCCCCTAATGGTTTTGCTTGGCTTCCCGGTACTTGGCCGGCTGTGCCTGCAAGTCATTAGCAGGCCTGCGATCACCAGGTGACACTTCTCCAGCCGTGTCCTGGAAGAATTGGCCCTTTGGGAAGCGAGTGTGCCCCGAACCCCTGCTCTGCTGTGCGGGGCGGCAGTCTAAAGACTGATCTTCTCCTTGCAGGAAGAACCCCCTGGGCGAAAGAGGCCTGCGCCCAGAGCCAGGAGCCACAGTGTCCCGCAGGGTGAGCTGGGGGTGCCCACGCCTGGGGCTTCCACTACGGCGGGGAAGGAAGGCGGGGCTGGGGTTCCCTCCATGCTCTGCTGCTTCATGCAGAGGAGTTAGCTCTGGGTTAGAGTCCTCGTGGACTCAAAGTAAACACGCTTTTGTTTGCTTTTATCATTGTAGGTTTTTTTTTTGTTTTTGGTCTTTTTGGGACAAGGTTTCACTATGTACTTCAGACAGGTCTTGAACTCACTTTGTAGCCCAGACTGGCCTCAAACTGGCTGCGATTTTCCTGCCTCAGCCTCCTGAGTGTTAGAATGATGGGTGTGTACCACCATGCCAGGCTGGTGTTAGTGTTTTTTGAGACAGGATCCCACTATGTACCCAGGCTGGCCTCAAACTCTAGGCGATCCCACTTCCTCGGCCTCCTGAGTGCTGGGATTACAGGTGGGCGCCAGCACCCCTAGCGGATGCTGGTTTTCCCCAATGGCCCACTCCACACTGACAGTGAACGAAATGTATGTGATGGAGGTTTTGCCCACGGGGCCTCACTCGGGTCCTTGCTCTGAACTTCGCCTGGGGAACCAGCTCGTTTTAGTGCTTGTGTGTGGCAC
>PVJX010018043.1:0-37275 GCA_004027295.1 Dolichotis patagonum
TCACTGTGTTCACCGTTACCCTCAGTCACCTCAGCAGGACACGCTCCGCTGGCACCGAGACAGTCTCCTGCACCTTCCTTGACCCTGGTGCAGGGCTGGAGCGGCACCCTTTGTTGCCAGCTGCCCAGGTTGGAGAGGAGCTTGGGTCAGCGGTGCAAGGCATGGGGCGTCCCGCCGGTGGGCATCTGCCTGCAGCGGGTGCGTCCACAGACACACTTTCCTCCTGATAAGGTCCTCAGGACCTGGAAAGGCCCTGAGAGTCTGTGCCCTTCCTTCCTGGGCCACGAATGGGCAGAGGGAAGCTGTGAGGGGCATGTGGATGGGCACCTGCGATGCAGCTGGAGCTCCGAGGTTCACCCTGCATCACCCATGAGCAAAAGGCACTAACTGGGAGGCAAGAGGGCACGAGAGAAAATGCCACCGCTCCGGGCCGATCAGGCGGGTGACTTCGGCCACTGCCAGCCCAAGCTGCTCAGGCTTCCTGGGAAGAGACCCTGCCTCCCTCTGGATGTAGGACAGCTGGGCAGGACAGGAGGGGACAGGGTGTGGGACATTTTAGGGCATCCCTGGAAAGGACAAGGCAGGAGGAGGGGGAGATTATCTCCCCCACTTCCTTTCAAATCAAACACGGCCTGAACAGGAACTCTAGAAAATGTCTGCGCTGTCCATTGTGTCAGCACTGGTCTCCACATTATGCGGGAAACTTCGAGAAGCGTATTCACAGGGAAGCTGCAGGTACTTCCGGCCCAGCGTGTTTCTTGCAGAAAAGGCTTTTGGGAACACCAGGCCTTGAGACCTCAGCCATCCTAGAAAACCCTTTGCGGTGAGGACACTCGCTCTCCTGAGTCCTGGGCTCTCACAAACCCGGCCCTGTCCTGTGTCATGGCAGCTTCATTTGAGACACACAGGAAAGGACTGCACCTTGTCTGTCTGGAACAGCGGCATGTGGGGCTCGTCTGAGTTTCCCTGGCCTCCTCTGAGGCTTCCTTGTTTGCCGTCCTGCTGCTCTGCCTCCCCCTGACCCACAGCGGGGTCAGTCCTACGCAGCTTTGCATTGGGGTGGAGGGTCTTCACCTGCTCCAGGGGCAGGGTCAGCCAGCCCCGCACGCTGCTGGAAGGGGACTTGCACGTGGCCAGGTCTGTGGACAAAGTCATTCCTGTCCCCACGTACAGAGGCGCTAGCACCTCCCAGCCTGCTTCTGAGGGGCAGACGGGAAGCCACAGGGCAGTGCGGGCAGTTTAGGTCACAAGTGTGCAGGTTTCAAACATGTTCTTGAGCGGTGGATAATTTCCAGGTGAACATTACTCGTATTAAACAGAAAATGTTTTCAGCCAAAACAGTAAGAAGAAAAAGGCAGGAAATTTCTCAAAGACCTCCACCTGCAGGTCCTAGCTGGCTGGAGACCGTGAGCACACACCCTCGCTGGCCGAGCAACTGCCGGTCTCGGGGAAGCTCTGTCTCCTGCCGTCCTTTCTGCTTAACCCACGTGCATGTAAAACTTTCCTAGAAAATAAAATCATTGCATTTAAAAGTATATAAATGTACTTGACTGATGAAGGGGATGGGGCTTCGACTGTGTATACATCTTGTAATTCATAAATAGGTATCCCTTATCTCAGAATAAAAGTATTTGCTTTATACTGGAAGAATAAAATAAAGTCTGTCGATGCTTTTTAAAAATCTGTGTTGGGAAGGACACTGCACCGTAGTCTCTCAGAATGAATCAGCGTGTGTGAACGCACGGACGCAAAGCTGCGGATGCCGTCTAATAGTCGCTTTTCTTTTCCAGCCAGAATTCATGCCTACATGCTAGAGAAGTCCAGGCTTGTGGCCCAGCCTCCGGGCCAGAGCAATTTTCTGATTTTCTACCTGCTGATGGACGGATTATCAGAAGAGGAGAAGTCTGAACTTCGCCTTAACAATTCATACGCACACCGGTGAGTGGCTCTGTCTAAAACTGACTTTGAACCCTGGTGTGTTGTGATCTTGTCTTTGCACTTTTCAAGGGGCCGGTAGTGGCTGAAGAGGATTGTTGTGCTCGGTTAGGTTAGAATCGTCCGCGTCATGAGGAGTTGCTGTGTTGAATGGATATCCAGGGGCAGTGTGAAGTGTGTGTGTGAATTCCTGTTTCTGCTTTCCTGCTTACTGGATCAGAAGTGCGTACTAAGGCCCACGTACATTTTTCTGTTCCCGTTGGGCATGTTGGATATAGCATTGCTATGCATTCCTAATCGTTGGCCATGTTTTGGAACAGTGGAATAATTTGAATCCATTATTTTTCATTAGCAGCAGATGAGGTTACATAATGGAAATGAACAGCAATACTCAGCCCGCGGTGCTGAACCTTTTCACTGGAGGCAACATGATTGGTGTTAAGATTTGGAGGCACGAGTACACTCTGGTGCACGCCAGAGCGCGCAGAGGCTGGGAGCAGAACCAGGTCCACTCGAGAGGTGCTCTCCGCCCGGTGATCTTCCCGCCAGCACTGGTCAGGAGCAGAAGGTGCCGGAGAGAGTGGCATCCTGACCCCAAGTCACCCGTGTTCTAAGGTTGGGGGAGCGGGTCCTGAGAGGCCATGTCCCTCTGGTAGCTGTCCCTGCCTGCTGTGCGGTTTTCAGGGTGGCGATGGTCAGGAAGCCGAGGTCTGGGGCAGGAAGCGGCAGTGTCCGGAGGAAGCAGGGGTGATAGGAGCTGGAACGGGGTTTGCAGTGTGATGGGGCCACGTGCAGGCTGAGCTCTAGTACTAGCTGGAGAAGGGACAGTGTGCACCCCACCAGGTCTGTGGGGTGTGAGTGATTCTGAGTGTAGTGGCAGGGAAAGAGTAAACTGACTCCTGACTAGTTTACCATTATGTCATTGGCATCAGATTTCAGCGAAAAAGTGCTCCCGGGGTACAGAAACAGTTGCCACATGGGAAGGAAAAAAAGCAGCCAGGAAGTTCCAGAGCCCTTAGGAGAACTGACTTAGTCTACAGAGAAAGGCTGCGTGGGACTTAGCGTCCCACGCACAGCAGAAACCTTGGAGGAGCAGAAAGCAGCAGTATTGAAGCCTGCGTGCAGATGCAAGCGGAAATGGTGGGATCAGGAGCCCCGAGCTCCCGGTCTCTGGCAATATTGTCTGTGGAGCCCTTCCTTCTTACAAAGGAGAAAATCAAAGCCAGCGCCAGCAAGAGTCTGTGCTGACAGCGAAGCTGGTGAAATCCGTATCCTGAAATTATTGCTATTATTATTATTGGGGGTTTGTTTTGTTTTGTTTTGTTTTTGTTTTGCCAGTAGTGGGGGTTGAGCTCAGGGCCTTTACACCAAGCTACATCCTCGTCCTTATTTTAGCGTCCATCTCGGAATCGGGCTCTCACTAAGTTGCCCATCTGGGTACAAACTTGCCATCCTTGGCCTCAGCCTCCACACAGCGGGGGACGGTGCTGAGCGCCTCTCCCTAAGCTATCGCTTGGAGGAAAAGTGGATCAGTGGGGGCTACGGGCAGTGCGTGAAGGGTGCCCTGCAGGACGAAGCGTGGCCTGAGGCTCCCTGCCCCAGTCCTTCCTCCGAGCAGGAGCTCCTAGCCCGCGGCAGGCAGCAGATCCGAGGACATAGCTGTACCACGCGCGCATGCGTGTGTGCGAGAGAGGCGCGTGTGCCTGGCTTTGGGAGCCTGAGCCACTAGAGGGCTCGCGGTGACCCGAGCCACCATTCCGAGTGGCGGCTGCCTTCCTGGCCTGCGTTGGACCCTGGCGCATGCGCTGCTCAGTGTGGACGGTGGGTCTGGGGCACGACGTAGTCACCGCCCCGAGTGAGGGCGCTCGTCCGAGGTGAGCACCGAACAGTGGCCAGGGGACACCGTCTGTGACACGGGGCGCCACTCCGTGGAGACAGTGCTCCCCCGTGTAGGGCTCACAGCAAGGACGACACCTAAAAGTCTCTGGTTTTTTTAATATTTTGAGCTGTGGTAATGAGGCTGCAGCTACTGAAAACTGCCACCAGGAGGCGCGCTGGCTACAAAGTCAGCAAACAAAACATTGGGGAAGAAAAAACCCACAAAAACCAAACGCACATCACGCGCAGTTTCCTTTTTCTTTCTTTTCTATTAGACTTCACTGTTTCCTGGATTCTCAAGTGATATTCGATTCTTTTTAGGAGTACATTGGCATCTAGAGGACACGTGTGCCAGGCCGTGTGATGCCAAGGTCAGGAGTTATTGTGCGTTGCTCATCCTCATCTTGCTTCAAGCAGCTTTTGCGGGTTCAGCCCCAGGACTTCCGGCTCCTATGTCCCAGGAAGCCCTCAGCCTCCTGGAGTGAGGGGAAGGACCGGGCTCTGGGGGCACCTGGCAATCAAGGAGGGAAGGGGAGCCCCAGCCCAGGGACCCAGCGTGCCCCGGGCCTCACCCCAGCGGCGTCAGCCAGAGGTTGCGCTGACTTAGGGTTCCGATCTCTGAACTCGAGTTCCCCAGCTCACACCTGTCACCGGAGAAGCGCGACGATTAACTGCTGAGGAAGTTTTCCTCCCCCTCCCTTGCTGAGGGATTATGATGAACCTGAATTTAACCTGAGCATGTGCCACAGGCACAGGCAGGCTCTGAGGTCACTGAGAGGTGACGCTGTGTCATCTTGTGACACACGCAGTGTTCACTAGTCACGCGTTCTAGGCAGGAAAAGCCCTCAGGTGTCCCAGGACCAGAGACCAGCGGGGGCTCGCGGCTCTGCGGGGTGACAGTCCCACTACCACAGCGCGTGGGGAGCCTCGCCCCGGGTGCCATGCACAGTCACCCGGAGCCCAGGCCTGGAGCTGGGCCCTGTGGACTCTGAACCCTAGGGTCGGCTCCTCCCACCCTTGCTTTTAGCAGTGACGTTTTAAGGACAGTAAAATGGGGAACACAGGGTCAACGTCTGCCCGCGCCGTGGCAAGCTAAGGTTGGCATCCCAGGGCTCGGCGCCCCTGACTCCTGTAGAAAACCATTCTGGGTTGGTATCTAGCAGTGCAGTGAAATGCTTAGAACTGTGTGTGGTGGTACAGACCTGGGATCCCAGAACCCTGGAAGGCTGAGGCAGGAGGATTGCAGAATTTAATCCCAAGGTGGCCAACTTAGCGACTCAGAATAAAAAAGGGCTGATCCCTTGGGAACGCCCGGACTTTGATCCTTGATCTCTCTCTCTGGCTCTCGCTCTCTCCCTCCCCCCTACACACCTCTTTCTTAGTGTGTCTTTTTTTTCAACTGAGGAAGCTCCATGGCCCTGTCCTAGGGGACAACGTGGCAGCTGCCAGCCCTGCACCTGGACAGTGAGCTGCACTGTGAGACCACGGCAGTGCGCTGGCCGCTGCTCCCCGTACCTCTGAGGTCCGTGCCCTGAAAGAAGAGAAGAGTCACTGGCATGGAGCCCATGTCCTGCCTCCTCCAGCCCTGCAGAAGCTCCGGGCGTCCTGCGCTTTATTCGTAGTAAATCCGGAAGGTGCAGCGCTGTCTCCAGGGCTTTAGCTGATGCGTTTAGCACAAGGTGGAGGCGGATTCCAGACCTGGATTTGGGCTCAGGTGTACACGGGGCACAGTGCAGGCTGTGATGTGGTCCAGGAAGCCAAGTGTGCCCTTCCTCCCCCTCATCCCCTCCCCGTCTCGTTCTCCTCCTCCTTTCCCTCTCGTTTCCACCCCCATCTGTTACCCCCCTCACCCTGAACTTCTCTAACTTGGAAGCTCAGAGTGATAGTCCCCCAACAAGCCCAAATGGAGTTCTAGAACCCATGACATCGACTCATGCGAGTCTGTCCCATGGGTCTGCGCTGGGAAGGCCCCCAGGTTTCAGCCATAGAAGCTGAAAAGCCTGTGCCAGCGAGGTGAAGGAGCTGTGCCAGTAGGCTGAGAGTTCTGCACTGGAGAGTCCAGGAAGCAAGGCTCAAAGTAAGAACCAGGGCTCCTCCAAAATACCACCACCATCCTCAGTTACAGTGCGGTCCTGAGCTCCTCCAGCGATGAGAACAGTCCAGTACATATCAGGGAGCCAGCGTGACAAGCTCCTTCTGGAGACAGAATAGCACGAATCTTCCTCTCCAGATCCAGGAAGCGATGCTCACGGTAAGGACCAGAGCCCCCCAAAGTGAACCACAGCCACTCTCAGTGACAGGGTCCCAAGCTCTCCGATGGTAATAGCCAAGTTCACGTCAGGACAGCCAGCATGACCAGGTCCTCCAGGGGAACCAACAGCTCCAAACAACAACACTGAAGAGAACCCACAATGCCGCGCTCTTCCTCTCTACTTCTTTTATGCTGGCAATTTCTCCAGGGGTGCCGTCTACACCCAGCACCACGCTGATTTAATTTGGTTGCTGTCAAGCTGACCTCTAGTTTTCAGTCCGTAACAGGCGGTGATTTCGATTCCAGTGGATTTTTGCTCTGAAAACGGAGAGCAGTGAGGGGTGAAGGAGGTGTAGGTGGCTGGCCATGGTGCCCGGAGGACTGGAGTCTGAGCCCCAAGGGTCAGAGCCCCTGCACGGCACTTCGTGCCCCAAAGCTGGCACTGTGCAGGCCACTCGCCGTCCTCTGGCCCCCTCTGTCACTGCATCTGGACTTCCTGCTGGGGACAGGGGCCTCACCCCAGGTGACAAGTGGCCCCACCTCAGTCTTAGCCACAGCTTCTGAGAACATGACCCATTGGGTCCAGGAGAAACAGGGAAGCCGGCAGATGTGTGCCTGTGGCCCCAGCACCCTAGGAGGCTGAAGCAGGAAGATTGCAAGTTCTGCCCTGTGGACCTGGGCGATTTGGCAATCAGTAAGCTCCTAGCTCCAAATTAAAAAAAAACTGTCAGAAGGACTGGGTGCAAAGCAGGCGCCGCATTCAGGCCACAGAAAGAAGGGTACCTGGTGCTCTCCTAACTCTCAGGGGTGTTTCTAGCCTTTATGATCTGAAGTTCTGAGAGAGACTGGCCGGAAAGCGCCTGCTTAGGAAAGGTCACAGTATCACAGCGGCCAGAGGCAGAATCCATTTCCATTTACTCCGCCGGCTCCTACACTGTCTTTCACACTAGAAAAGTGAAAATAAATTTGATATTGGCGGTGCGTCTGTGTTTAATTGTAATTTTCCTTACAATTTGTTTTTTAGCATTTTAAATTCCGGAATTGATGTAGACAGCTCCGGCTATTTTGTAAACACAAGTAGCATCTTAGTGATCTTGGCAATCATGGAAAGTGAGGGGCCCAGTGTCTGTTTGGCCGGAATATTTTGCTTCCAAAGTGTGTCAGAATATTGTTTCATTTCCTGAGTACATAAGGGAAAATTAGAACAATATTAATCTTTCCTCTAAGTGGACAAACAGTAGTTAAGTCTGCTGGCCCTGAAGATTCCGGAAACCGTCTAATGTGAAGTGGGCTTTAAATTGTCTTTGGCCGTTACCGTGCTTTGCTGTGTAACTGCTTGCTTTGTCGTGATCTTCCTTGACTTAGGTTTTCACATAAGCATCTCAGAATTAGAATTAGAAAGGAGAGCTTTTCTGACTCGAGCCCATCACTCGAACTGTTATTTGTTCTAAGTTCTCAGAGTGCTTTGCCTTCAAGATCACTGGGAATTAGAAATGGTGACATTCAGCCCTCCCCCCTGGACTTCTCTAGATTCTCTAGGACATAGAGATGACCTTGGCCCAAGGACACAGCACAGGGATCGCTGTAACATGACCTCTCTAACTCTTTTGGGGAGGTACTGAGTACGGCTGGGTGGAATGGCGTTTTTAGCTCTGGCGTTTTGAGGAATCTCCACAGTGGTTGTACTAGTGATCCACACACACTCATGTGGGGAGCAGCCTAACCCACAGGGGCTGGATCCTGGGAGCAGCTGGTGTCCATCAGCAGATGAACGGACAAAGAAGATGTGGCATTTACACACCGTGGAGTACTATGCTGCCACGAAGAAAGATAAATGATGTAGGAAAGTGAGACCATAATGTTAGGTGAAATAAATCATACACACAGATTTAAATATTGCCTGGTTTGTCTTATATGACAAACCCAAAGAATAAATAAAGGGAAAAATAAAAGATCATAGGAAACAGATCTTTTGCAAAAGAAAAGGGAATAAAATAGGGAAGAAGATAGAGGGATGGGAAGACAAAGGGAATAGAAATAATCTAACAAATTAAGATGTGATGTCCATTTACCAACTCCCTACAACGGATTCGATCATTATGTACTGCAAACATGTACTAAAGAAAACAAATTAAGCAGAACACAGCCGGGAGTCTTGCGTGGAGTGTTAATCCTTGGCTTGGACTTCATTTATTGTGGAGCGAACCACATTCTACCATTATTAGTGTCACAAACTGAGCGTGAAGGTAGGAAAGCCTGAGTAGTTCTGGAAGACTAGAATTAAACTGAGGGCAGGTAGACAGCGTGCTCTGGAGCTGTGACCTCCTGCCAGTCATTTTTCTTTCAGATGACCTTGGCTATTGTGGAACCTGTGTTGTTTGATGCTTTAGGTGAACTCTGTGACATCACGCATTGTCACAGTTTGGAGCCGGGTAGCCACCTCCATCCAAGGTGCAGGGCTATTTATAGTCTGTGCTCAGAGCTTTGCAAATGTGCTAGTCTTGTCTCCCTTGAGGAGCCCTGCAGCGGTCACCCTGGACACGGCATTTGGATGCATGCTGCCCCTCCCCCTGCAGGGCCACCTGCCGGTCTGGGGCTTGGTGTGACTGGGAGGAAGCCCTGCAATTCGAGTGGTCACACTGACCTGGCCATCATCAAGGCCAGAGCAGCGCATGCATTTTGAGCACGAATTATTCTCTCTGGGCTTCACTAACTCACTGTGCGCACGCTGTGAGAAATGTGGGGTGCACTCCGTGAGCAGCTCTCAGTGAGGGGACGCTGGGGTGGGTCCTGCCCTCTGTGCTGGCTGAGGGTCCTTTGGGCAGATGCAGCCACTCGTCCTGTGTCCACTCAGAGATCCCAGAGGCACTTTCAGGACCCGTGTGGCTGAGCTGACTGTAGCGGCATCTACGATTTTCAAGATGGAGAGAGTTCTCAGTATGTTTCACCAGCTGTTTTGAAGAAATGCTCTGACTGATTAGAAAAACCTGGAGAAACTATTCTGAGAATGTCACCAGACCCAGAGTCCTTCGAGTGTGTAACTTACACAGCAGTGTCTGTTCTGTTCCCAAACATGACTGCCCGGGCTCGCTCTCTCTCCAAACAAAACAAATGATGGCTAATACATTAATGTTTTCATTGGTGGAGATTTATGGATCGCAACCTGCGGCTAATAAAATATTGCATTCATATGCCACCGGAAGAGATTTAAAATCAGTTAATGTGTTCCAGATCGTTGGAAGACAATAAAGAAAAGAATTTCCTTGTTCTGAGACGGGAGGGTATGGAGCAGCAGGAGGCTAGGTTTGGCGTGGTAGCAAACCCTGCTGGCTTTGGGTGCTGAGGTCTGCCTTCGCCCTGTCCGGTTTCTGTGTACATATTACACTCACCAAGCAAGAGACGGCTCTGGCCACCAGACAGAAAGCAGAAATCTAAGCATGATATAGGATTTTGATTGCAAACCTGCGTCTTGGCGAGCGGACTGCCCGGGTTTGTTCTGAAGCACCCAGGGCTTTGTAACTTTTGAGCTCTGTCCCCGAACTCCCCTGGGGACCCCTGCAGGCTCCCAGGTCATTTCTCCTGGGATGCTCACAGCAACTGCTGGGCCCGGGCGTCTTACTCTAACCGTTAGGGGTAGACATAGAATCAGGGCAAGACTGGGCCTTCAAATGTAATGAGGATTGCTTTGCAATCATTGGTTGTATTTGGTGCTAGCCTAATCATCATTGCCCTCTTGAATTCCTACTCCTCGCAGTGATGCTGCAGACTGAACAGCGGCTCTTTGCTTTTTGTCAGGAAGGGGTCTCCCTGTGTAGCCTAGGCTGGCCTTCAACTTGCATCCCTCCTGCCTCAGCCTCCTGAGTGCTGGGGTTGCAGGGGTGCTTTACCACACCTGGCCAAGCGGCAGCCTCTTTAATCCCCCCCCCAACAAAACACAACCCGGAAGAGATTCCCAGTGTGGTGCTTCCCGTTGACAAGGTAAAGCCCTTCTGTGGATTCCTGCATGGCTTAAAGTTACCAGCGTATTCTTGGGTGGTATAGACACTTACTCCAGTGTGGGCTCCATGCTGCCAGAACAGAAGTACAGACGGGCACACTGCACACCCCGAGCACGTGACCTGTATAACTGGGGTGTAAGTGGCCTGCCGGGGACAAGGGGGCATCCACGCGCTGGCCTTTGTCAGCACACAGACAGACACCACCACGGGCACTGATTGTAAACAGCGTGAAGTCAGCAGTTGCAGCTACTGACTTGCTTTAAACAAATTTAACTTGAGGCAAATTCTTTTCTTGTTTATGCCTAAGTAGAACTTTCCACATGATGAATGAGGCACATTCATCTAGGTTTGCAAGGGTTGACGAGAAGGTAGAGGTGTGATTCTCCCGTAAAAGGACATTTATAAACTGAGTCAAAAGAAATCAGCATCAGTTTTATGAGAAGGTGCGAAACCGAGGATTCTACCCACGAAGTCCTCGTGAGCTCGCCTCCGGGGAGTACGAGCTGAGTGAACACAGGACAAACCCCAGGGGTACAGACACAGCAGTACTTCGGTCCAGGGACAGAGTCAAGTGCAAGGTCTACGTTCAATATTGACCCGAGGGGGAAATTTTATTTGGTTTGAAATCAATTCAGTTTGTGACTAGAGCCATGGAGAGAATTAAGTTCGTGAAGGCAGTTACCACCGTACTGCTATGTGTTAACAGTGAGCATGTGGAAACCAAAATTGAAAACCTATGAAAGTGAAATATTTAGGTGTGCACTTAACAGAACCTTAGTGGTGCTTGTATGGTGAACATTTCAAAGCACCGATGAGTGAAATCAGAGACGTGCCATGTTCCTGGGCTGGCAGGACTAAAACAGCAACCGAGGCAATTATCGTTAAGATGTCATGTAAAGCCAGTGCCTTTCCCATGGAAAACCATGTTGCACACAAAAACAAGGTGCTTCAGCTTGTATTTAGATGTCCCCCCAAACCCTTCTGGGGTCATAGGTGGTGCTGTTTCAGAGGTGGCTGAATCTAGAGTGTGTGAAGCTGGGATTGAGGGTGAGTGATAATGCAGTGGTCCACTGACTGGTTGGTTGTCACCCTAATCCCAGTAGCCTAGATAGGGTATAAAAAGGGCAGAAAGAAACTGCTAAGCTCCTGGCTGCTTTTGCTACCTTCTGCCACTAGGAACTGTTATTTCTCCTCTGCCAAGCCCAACTGCCAAGCCACCCTGCCCTGGAGCCTGCTAACTGGGGACTGAAACCTCCACAAACTGTGAGCTAAATAAACCTTTCTCCCTTTAACTTTGGTGTCATGCGTCTTGCCTTACCAAAGAGAAAAATATGTTTGTGAAAACACAAGACCCTTAAAATAGTTAAAATAATCTTGAAAAACAAGAATAAAATTAACAGCCTCAACTTACACATAGGCCTTCCATATGGACACAGTAATCTAGATGTTACGGTGTTAGTAGACAGATGACAAGTAAAAAGAACAGGAGAGAGAGACTGCGAAAGTGGACTCATGGGTGTGCCCAGCTGACTTGCCTCAAAGGTCCAGAGCAGTTCAGAGGAGGAAAGGTGGGCGTCGTTGGGAGATGCTGAACCAGTTGGGCCTCCACAGATGAAATATGTTCACAACACAATAACAAACGAAGACAAAGCAAAAATATTTCCCACCTTAGAGAACAAAATTCAAAACAGACCATGAATTTAAGGAAATCTATGAATCTAGTCCAAGGCTTACAAGTTTTAGATTTGACAGCAGACACAGGAGCCATGCAAGGAATAAAGGATGCGCTGAGTTGCATGATAAGGTAAAGCTGTCACTCTTCAGAAATCCCCGCTAGAAGGCTGGGAAGTCAGGCTACCTGGTGGGAGCACATGTGGGAGCCATGTACCCAATGAGGAATGCATAGAGATGTCTCCAAATTTACAACAGAAGCTGTCTCATTTCCACTTGAAAATGGACGGAAGACATGAAGCTATTTCAAAGGAGAGGTGGTAGAGATGTCAAACAAGCATACAAAAGATGTCTCTGACCTCATTAGCCTTTGGGGAAATGCAGATTAAAGCACTGATAGGGTAGGTGTCACCACACACTCAGCAGAGTGACCAGTGCAAAAACTGGGACGCTGGCAAATCCTGGTGACCACGTGAAGAAATTCGCCACTCTCACATTGCTGGTGGGAGCATAAACTCCCCAGAGGTCAACAGTGTCTCTAAAACTAATGGTGCCCCTGCCGCCCAGCCAGCTGCGCTGTTTCCTTGTCCACAGAGGCACAGGTGCATTTAGACACCTGCAGGTGGACCTCGGGGTGGAAAGCAGCCCCTAACCAGAAAGAGCCAGGAGGTCCTCCCACAGCTGAGCGGTCAGACAAACTACAGCTTTTAGAATATATGTGGACATAAAAAGACCAAGTACAACAACATGAAAGAAATTCACTCTAAATCCTGATAGATTTGTGTCAATATTCTCACTATTAACTTTTATCTCTTTCCTTTCCACTTTGCTTTCTTGGGCTCTCTTAACTAACTGATGGAAAGAGGAAAATACAAGACTTTGTGATTTCAGAGTGACCCAGGGAGCACAGTTTTGTAGAAATTGGAGGGAGTGGGGCCCAGCTGACTCCCGTTCTGCAGAGCCTCCTCCTCCCATCCTTCTTCCTCCCTCCCTCCCTTCCTTCCCTCCTTTTCTGTCTCACTGTCCTACAAACCCTCACATTCAATACCCTTTGAGTACACATATCGTCAAGTGACATTTTCACATCCATTAGATCTTTTAAGCATTTTGTTTCTTCACAAACACAGAAATACATTTTTTTCTTAGAATTTGTCTCAAGGAGAAAGAAAACTGATCATTCTTAAATAACTGATTAACATTTCTTTCAAGAGAAAGGATGCACAGACAGATGTTAGGCAGAAATAGAGGGAAGAGCAGTTGTGTGAATGGCCTGGGATGAGACTGTATTAATGAGTTTTCCTTTCAGTCGCCAACACAGCCAGACATCTAAGGTCAGGCATCTCCTCCTTGCTGACTTAAAGATGTCACTCTACAGAGCTGACAGCAGTTTCACCCTTTGCTGCAGTGCCACATCCCGGATTCCGTGGTGTGAGTCCCCCTTCTTGTGCCCATATGCCTGAGGGGCTGACATTGGGTCACTACTGACCGCTCTGGGCACTCTGACCTTCCTCCTGCCCCCACTTAGGGGTCCCCAAGGCTGCAATCTCAGCTCCCTCCTCCCCACCAGCACCAAGTGTCCAGAGCAGCATCACCTGGGCACGGTGACCCTGAGCCCAGGGCGTCCTCCCTGCCTTGACCCTGTGCAGCAGGAGGCCAGTGTCCCCTGCAGTTAAGGGCCCCGGCCAAGACCAAGGGACAGAGGTCCTCAGACCCTGCTCCTCGTACCTGCCGGCTCTCAGCCGATGCAGGGCACCCTCAGAGTCCTCCGGTGTCTGCGGTCTCCTCCCCTCTGTCCCTCAGCCTGAAACATGCTTCACGTGGCTTTGGTGACTTTTGCTGCCTTCTTTCACCCACCCACTTTCGCGCTGAGCCCTGGCTTCTTCCTTCAGCCCTGACACACGAGGGCCTCACGCGAGCTTGCCCATGCCTGGTTTCATCCTCGTCATCTGCGTGGTGCAGACTCCGTGTTCTCTGCCTTTCTGGATTCCCAACACTTGTCCCTGTCCCCTCTCAGGTCTCCGATACACTAAAGGAGCAGTTTAAATTCAGCGTGGCTGAGGAGCAGCGTGAGACGTTCTCTTCCCAGAAAGGTTCTCGCCAAGTGGAGTCCCCCACACCCACCTTCCCCGACAGAAACTCACGAGGCTGCAGGGTGCCTGTCTCTCTCCTCCGGGTTCCATGGCGCCTCTTCTCCATCTCCCGGCCTCGAGGCCCCCGCCCTGCCCAGAACCTTTCGCAGAGGCCCGCAGTGCACCCGAGAACCCGTTCTGCTGGCGGTGCCCTCCAGGGGCCCTCCTGCCTGCTGCCCGCTGCTCCAGGGACACCCCGCATGCCAGCGCCTGCTCGGCGACTTCACACTCATGTGTCAGCTCGGGACAGAAGCCCTTTGCCCTGCACAACGTTTGTTCCTCAGCCACCTGTGGGTGCTGACCTCTCCCTGAAGACTTCAGCTTTCCGATTGTTTACATTTTTGTTTTATCAGTACATGCCCGCAGCACACGATGGTCCCTTTCCTTGTGGGGAGCGGGTGCACATGCGCTGCACACCTTAATTCTCTCAACTCCTTCCGCTCCCCTCCTGTCTCTTGGTCTCCTTACTCGTCTGCCAAAGATCCGGCTCCTCTCTCCTGTATGTGTCTTTTATCTTACTTCATAATTTACTTGTGCGTTGAGTTTCTCACATAAGAAAAACCAAGCAGTATATAAGCCGTGTCTGATTTACTTCACTGCTCTGTGCTGCTCTGTGTCACCACTGTCTCGGGGTCCTCCACTCGCCACGTCTCCGTCCCTCGGTACATGGTCATGAGGTTGCTGGGTTCCAAAGAGGCCCCCCTCTATCTCTTCATCCTCAGCTGCTTGGCGTGACCTGTTGGGGTTGATGATTCCTCCAAATTTGCTAAACAAAAGGAATAAACCCTGAATTAATCACCTGCTTCATAACTAAAAGGAGCTGACAAGAGGAGACAGCAAATTGGTGTCAGTTCAGCTTCGCCTATGCGGCCACAGTGCCTAGGACGGTTTCTCCCAAGCTCCTATGTGCAGGCAGGGAGGGACCCATAACCCCTGCAGCTGCAGTGAGGGCCGTGTCACCCGCGTGACTGTGTTCTGGGACAAGAGCTGTGTTTGTCCCTCGGGGAAATTCCGAGTGCTGTTAGGTTCTGAAAGCTTTGCAAGCAGTGGGCGCGCAGTGTCCAGTTGGCTCCGCCTGGAGGAGACGCATCGCAGCAGGGGTGACCTCGGCACCCGGAGTCCGACTCCACGCAAAGCCGTAATGCGCTGTGTTTATCCTCACAGGTATCTGAGCCAGGCCCTGAGAGCAGACACGGCCACAGCCGAGCATGTGCTGAACAGGGAGAGATTCGTGGCTCTGAAACAAGCCCTGGCTGGCGTCGGCTTCAGCAACCTGGTGAGTCGCCACAGTGCTTCGCTGAGAAAACTGACCTGGAGCCCGTGAATAAAAGGCGCTCATTCCCAAGCACTTCCCTGGGCTGGGGATTCAGCTCAGTGGCAGAGCACCCGCCTGGCAAGGGTGAGGTCCTGAGTTCAATTCCCAGTACCCCAAAAAAGAAAAAGAGCTCTTCCACCACCCTGATACATCCGGACGTTGTTGGAGATGTTGAGGACTCCTCATAATGCACCAGCCCACAGTCTAGAGAGGCAGGAGAGAAACGAGGAAGTGCAGGATGAGAGGTACCAGGAGCAAGAGGACCCCGCAGGGTGAACCTTCAGGGTGACGCGAAGGGGTGTGGTTTTCACAGCAGCCCAGCAGCCTTTCCCAAAAGACGTACAGGTGGACGTCCAGAGCTGGCCAAGCAACTCTGAGGGGCAGTGAAAATGTACAGTGAATGCTTAAATTTAAAAATTATCCCAGTAAAGATGCATTGACATTGCTCCCCACAAAACGCGCTCCCTGTCTGAGCACACTGATCCTTCCAAAGCAGCTCTGGAGTCCTCTGTCCTGAGTGTCTTTCTACAGCACGATCAGAAATATGGTGACTGTTGCTGTCCAGCACCAGCCACAGAAAGGCCAGCTTGCAAAACAGGATGCTGCATCCCTGTCCACCTTAGTCACCAGATCTGGCACCGTGGGACTCCTGGTTCCTCCCCACAGTCAAAATGACCATGAAAGGTAAATGAGTTGAGTGGGTTCAGGACAGCGCAGCTGAAGGCCCCCAGGACGGAGGACTCCAGAGCCGCTTCGGAAAATGTCAAGAAGGACCAGTGTGTGCACAGTGGGGCGGGGGGTGGAGGTCAAACTGACCAAACCACTGGAAAACAAAGGTCCCCCAGAAACTGTTGGCTGCTTAAAATCACTTTGAAAATGAACCTGATCACTATATTAATATGTCTTCTTAAACAATAGAAAATAATATCGTTACTCTTGGATTTTTTTTTTTTGTACTGGGAATGAATCCACAACCCCCCACTTGCCAGGCAGGCCCGGGGCCACTGAGCTCCATCCCCAGCCCTGTTCTTGCTCCTAAAGAATTGCCAGACACCTGAAAGCTTCACAAAGCTGCACAGTTCCACAGAAAAGCCTTGGCAGGGCTGCGTGGTGGGGCCATCTCTGGTGGTGACCACGCTCCTCACCAGTGCCCAGCGAGCCCTGCTGCCAGTCCTGTGCCACTCCCGGGCACTTGGCACATGGCTCACAAAGCAAAAGAAAGGAAATTTTAAGATGTTTCTTCTAATTAATTGAACCTTAAATAGCTGTGTGCGGTTCATGACTGTGAAGTGACCCGCACAGTTCCAGGGAGTCAGAAACATGAAGTGTTCCAGCCTCGGGGTAGATGCATGCATTTCTCCTCCCCGCTGTCACCACGCTCACCTCTTCTGAACACTGAGCTTTGGGTAGTGACCAAGGGGTCAGGAGCAATTGGCTTGCCACAGCAGGGGAACACTGAGAAGCCAGGAGGACACAAGCCCAGACTCCGTCACAGGCGTGACCAGTGTGAGCCTGGGGTTGCCCCCTGTGCCCAGGTGTGGTGAAGGGGGTGGTGCTGAGGGTGAGGAAGGGAGCACCCTACATGAAGTCACTCAGCACACTTGGTCTGGTCCTGCCCCACTCTGTTCAGAGACCAATTCTCTGTTTGCTGTTTGAGACAGGGTTCCCTATTAGTTCAGGCTGGCCTTGAACTCACTGTGTAGCCCAGGCTGGCCTGGAACTGGAAGTGATCCTCCTGCCTCAGCTTCTGGAGTGTGGGGGTTACAGGATGTGCACCATGCCTGACTTTCAGTGGGATTTTTATTTGCTCCTTTTTAGAGACTGGAATTCTAAAAACTGTGGTCAGTCAGACAGCATCTAGTTCTTTTTGCTCTAATTAGCCAATCTCTATTTCTGTCCTTTCCTGATCTCTGCCTGCTCAAACAGTTTCATCTTAGTACCTGCTGCTGTCAGGTTTTCCTGATTTTATACTTTTCCATTGTCTCAATTATTTTCTAGTCATTGACACACAATCCCTGACACAGTTCTGAAGAGGAGAGGTTTATTTGACTCCCTGTCTGCAGAGGTTTCAGTCTGTGCTTGGCTGGCTCCAAAGCAGGGCAGCATAGCAGAGGGCATCACAGAGGAGAACCAGCCTGTGGCATGGTGGACAGGAAGCAGAGAGATCAAGGGAGGAGGAGGGACAGAGACCCTTCCAGGCCACGCCCCAGAGACCGCCTCCTCCACAGGCTCCGCCTCCCAGCATCACCTTCAGCTGTAAACTCACTGGTGGACCAGTCTGCTGTGAGGGTCACACCACCTGCCTAGGAGCCCCTGAGGCTTTGGGGACGTCTAGACAGAAACTGTAGCACCCACCCTCCATGCCTGCAGCTTCTAGATTCTAACGGGAAATAGGAAAAAAGAGGCAGAGAACCATTCTACCAAAGCCCAGTCACTCGGAAACAGGGCTTCAAAAATCCAGGATTGATGTTCAAGGCAGAGCAAGCAAAATACACCTGCTGGCTGAGGGAACTAACAGAGTTCCTGTGACAAGTTAGCTGTGACCTGCTGGTAGAAGACAGTGAAAGCTGGGGAATGCCATCTTCACATGAGCCTATTAAGTGGCTTGAATAGTGACACTTCACCCAGGAGGAGTGGTAGGTTCAATCCATTGCAACTCACAGGAAGCAACCTCTGGGCTGGTGGGGGCCTTGAGCCAAAACCCACCAGGAGGTGAACTGCAGCCCAAGGTAGTTTGCTCATCAAAGAGCCTCGACCTCCACCCTCAGCCCCAACCCTATTGTGAGGAAGGTGAGACGGCAGAGGACAGCTGCACATGACACACAGCACCACAGCCTTGCTGCACAAGGAGGCTGCAGGTTCCTTGCCGTGGGATCCAATCCACTGGGTCTCGTGTGTGCCTCTGTCACTCATTGTGTCATCCTGGAGGATGGTGCAAATCCTGCTTGTCCATCTGTCTTACTGATATAACATATTTAATGAAGAGCTTTGGAGTTGCTAAGAAAAAGGGTGTCAGGTAGCTCAAGAGACTGAGAAGATGCTATTTTATAAAGCAAGGGTGAGCTAAATATGAAACACTGATTTATGGTTTAGGGATTTCACAAGCATAGTTTTGCACAATGCCAAGATCATAGACCATTATATCCAGAACCCCTTAGAGATGGTCCACCACAGTGCTGTCTTATAAAAGATGACACAATCAATCTGGTTTTGGTGGAGAATGCCTGTCATCCCCAAACTCTGGGAGGCTGAGGCAGGAGGGTCATAAGTTCAAGGCCAGCCTGGGTACCTGGGAAAATTAGCAAGAGCCAAAATAAATAATAAATAATTCCAAATAAATAATAAAGAAGGGGCTTGGGATGTGGCTCAGGGCAAAGGCTCTGGGTTCAACTCCTATTGCTACACACACACACACACACACACACACACAGAGGATGATAAAATCACCTCTTATGAAAATAGGAGATGATGGGAGCCCCAAAGCTCCCCTGTTTGGGGTGCTAATGAGCCAAGTGGCAGTATTCTTACAGCATTGTCTACACAGGTGTGGCCAGCGCCTTCCCCCAGGTCTCAGGTTAGTGCACTGGGAACTAACGGGTCTTATCACTTATGCTCTAGAAGTATCAGCCGGCGTCGCTATTTGATACTGGAGAGAAGCAGCCTTTCACAGTCAGCTCTTTCTTGATTTTTCATTCTTGCCATGAAATGCCCACCCCAAAGCAAGCTGTGGGTCTGCATCCACGGTGCGAGTCGAGGTTCCTGGGCCCTCTCCCCAGAGTCTCCTCCCCCTCCCTGTGCCCTGGTGGGCTCTCAAGTTTCCTTGTGTGCCCCTGGCATCCCGGTCTTCATCGAGTCAGAAGTGAGGCACTGTGTGGTCCTCCTCAGCTCATCTCCAGCGGTGATGACTCGGGAGGGGCTGTGATAGAGGCTCAGGAAGGAAACGGGCTCAGCGCTGTGTGGTCGACCATCCTGCCTCTACTGCTTTGGATTGGACCAGAGGAGGGAGTGGCGTTGCGAGCGACTTCCGACCAGTCGGACCTCCATCTTCTATCATTTTTTCATTACAATCCACATTTAGAAGACATTCATTTCTGGGCATGGGGGTGGACACCTGTAATCCTAACCCCAAGGAGGCTGAGGCAGGAAGATCATGAATTTGAGGGCAGCCTGGGCTACATAGTGAGTTCAAGGCCAGCTTGAATGACAATACTCTACCTCAAAAAACAAGCAGGAAGACATTAATTTATCAGCATATCACTTACTTACTCTCTTGTATTTGAGGGAAAGAGGTGTTGATGGAGAAGAAATACATGTGAGTGTGAGACTTCTGCTTGGAAACAGATGGTCGTAGTTCTTTAAACTAGCACTTGGGATGGGACAAGCCTCAGCCCCAACAGTAGGTCCACATGGCCTGTGGAACCCGCTCTGCGGGGCTCAGGGGTTTACCCACTAGTCTTCCTCCTAAGCAGCCTCTGTCCTCTCCGTTTGTCCCTGGCACAGGAGGTGGAGAACCTGTTCGTGATCCTGGCAGGGATTCTGCACCTCGGGGACATGCGCTTCACCGCGCTCACCGATGCCGACTGGGCCTTCGTGTCTGAGCCCCAGCGCCTGGAGCAAGGTCAGGCACAGGTGCCACCTGGACGCCAGCTCCTCACAAGCCGTCTGCAGACGGCCAGCAGATGGAGACACAGCCCACGAGAGCCACCTGGCCTCGCGTGTCCTCTGGAGGGTTCCAGGAGGGCTGGAATGGCTCTGGCTTTCTTCTCTGGCTGTGAGCAAGACGAGCTTTTATGCTCTCATTCTGCCACCGCCTTCCCTGCACTCCTCCTTCTGGGCCCACTCGGGCTCCTGTAGTGTTCTGGAGTTCTCCATGCCTGCCCCACCCAGAATATCTGGGGAGGATGTTATTAGCTAAACATGTTTCAAATACATAATACAGAGTCCTCCCTTCAAAGGCCTCACTGGAAATCTCCCTCTTTTTAAAATCGCCTATTAGTCACCTCCAGTGTTTTTCAAAAAACCTCCAAACAAAGGCTTGTGGTTACATAGCCTGTGCTCACTCGTGTCACAGTGAGTTAGGCAGGAATCTGGAAAAGGCTCGGCGCCGTCTGTGAGGATGAGGAGGGGATGAGCCCTCTTCCTGCTGGCGCCCACTAGGCAGGATGGCAGCCTTCTCGGCACCCAGGGTCCCGGGGTGCTGGACTGCGGTGACCCTCACAGCCAGACCCGAGGCTCACTCCGTGTTTCTCCCGTTGCTCTGGTTTCAGTGGCGGCAATGTTGCAGGTATCAGCAGACGAGTTGGCTTCGGCCTTAACGACCGACATTCAGTATTTTAAAGGTGAGTTTTTCTGTGTGTGATGTTTGCCAGTATACGGCTTCCGGTCCACCTTCACATATGGAGATCAGGTCTATTTTTGTCTGTCTCTGCTCAGTGGAGCTATTTCTGCGAATCGAGGACCAGCGTAGAAAAGTGTCTGGAGCGTTTATCCCTGGACGTGGCTCTGGATCGTGAGCGCCTCGGGGTCGTGTGAGCACGCTGTGGTGAGCGGCTCAGCCTTCCCCGCGAATCCGTCTCTCAGCAAAACAAACCACCGACCTGGCTGGAGGCCGTGTCCCCGCCACACACGGCCCCGCACGGGTGCCGGCTGGCGCTGTCCTTGTTGGTGCCGGCAGCCGCCCGCGTCTCATTGCTCAGAATAACAGCTCTCTTTGTCGGGCACTCAGGAAGGGGTGGGCACTGTGACCGATGCGCTGAATGCTGTCAGTTTTGTTCTCTTGCAAATCATTACGAGGTGGGCATAATGTTGCCATTTTAAGGATGAGAAAACTGAGTCACAGAAGCGAGCGAAGTCCAAGCCCAGAACACAGCTCACTGGCCTGCTGGACCAGAGTGCGAGGCCGCACGAGCCCCACTCGCCCAGCTGGTTACTGTCTCTGCCCTTTGTGTGAGGGGCTGGTGTCCTCCAGGCCTGCAGTTCACTGTGACTCACCCCTCTCCAGCTTCCCCGTCGCCCCGTTGTGGATTTGTGAGGGCCAGGGATCCACCCACGGCCCCCTTCCTCCCTGCCCTCCTCCGTACCGCCCCTTCCTCCTTTTTCTCTTCCTCCTCCTCTTTGTCATCTTTGCCTTATCCTTCCTCTCACCCTCCTCTGCTTCCTTCTTTACTTGGAGTGAACCAAAGCGTTTGCGCTAAGCTACATCTCTAGCCCTTTTAATTTTTCTTTTTTTAATTTCAAGAGAGGGTCTCGCTGGATCACCGAGGCTGGGCTTGAACTTGCAGTCCTCCTGCCTCAATAGCACCCCCGAGGGCCGTGTTTTCTCTAACTCACCACAAGTGTCAGGCTGCACGGCTGGCAGTGTCGGCCCATCCCCGAACTCAGAGCCTGCCAAGTTCCCCGTTATGCGCTCGCCACCCCCAAGTGACTGCCAAGCTGTCTTCCCATTTCTCTCCACACTCACTGTTCTCCTTTGCACCTGGAGAATGACCGAACCGCCACTCTCATCTGTATTTACTGCCTCCAGTCCCTGGGCTTCTGCCATGCTGGTGACCCATCCAGTCAGCCAGCTGCTCTTGCTGCCATCTGTGATGCCCCTTCAACCGCTTTGGCCCCGTGTCCTTCCTGAGTCCCTTCTCCCACCTCTTCTCCTCTGCAAATCTTCTGGTCCAGGGTTTCAGTCACTCTCCCTTCGGCGGTGACGGTGACATGGCGCCTTCTCCAGGGCGCAGTCTTGCTCCCTAGCTCCAGCCCCACGCTCCGGTTGATCAGAGCAGGGTGTACACTGCAGCCACATCTGCAGCTGTGCAGGCTGCCAGATACCCCGGAAGGACTCAGTGTGCAAAGCTCGGTCACGGGGTCCTGGGAAGGGCTGCGTCTGGAGGAAATTGCTCAGCCCGCCAAGAGGTCCACAGCTGTGCTCAGGGTTCGTGGCCCGCAGAGCTCAGAGACCAACAGAGACCTCGTTTAGCGTTAGAATCACAGGACCACTTTTAACATCCTTGAACGGACCTGGACGTAGGGGCAATAAAAAGGACGTGTGCGGTTGTGCTGCTTCGAAATCGCTTGTCCTGACCTCCTCCCCTTTGCGCTATCCTAGGAGACTTGATAGTCCGGCGCCACACTGTACTGGTCGCGGAGTTCTACCGAGACCTGTTGGCCAAGGCCCTGTACAGCCGCCTGTTTAGCTTTCTGGTGAACGCCATGAACTGCTGTCTGCACAGCCAAGAGGAGGACACCAGGTAGGACAGGGGGTGCAGCCCCAGACAGGGGGCTCAGCTGCTTCTCGCCACAGGGTGGGTGGGAAGGTCAGTGGCACTGAGTGCTGTGCTGCTATCGAGCTGATGGCACTGGAAGGTTGAGCGGATCCTGGAGAGATGCGAGCCCCTCCGCCGCTCCATCCACCCACAGGGGTGAGCGGGCTAAACCAAGGTGCACGCACAGAGGGGCAAGGGGGCTGTCTGGGAGCAGGGTCTAGATGGACGCTTGTGCACCCGGAAGTGTAAAAGGTCTGCGACTTTTGGAGAAGGCAGTCTGAGGATGTGGAAAGCGCTGGAGAGGGCCCAAGTCTCTCTCAGAACCAGTGGGATGACCTTTGTGATTCTCCCCGTCTTGTTCCTTCGCTTATCCTGTGGGTTATTTAGAGAAGGGTCTCTGTGGTCAGTGTGAGACTCATACCCTTAATCATCGTTAAGCAGCAGATTTTTCAAGGCTATTTGATTACTTGAAAATGACACATTTGCTGGCAGCTTCTCAGTGGCAAGCTCTGTTGCTATTCTTGTCACTAATAATGACCTGGAGCACAGGGCTGAAAGCAAAGTTTCGTCCTGGAGTCTTTCCTCGTGGGCCTGTCTCTGAGGGAAACCTTCTGAGAATTTCTTTGTTTTCTTTGTAGACGTCTTTACCAAATTCCTGGGAAATACTGCCTTTAGATGTTTCTTGGAAAACATTAACTTTAGCATGTATTACTGAGAAAGTCCTTAAATAAACATCGACTCCTCAGACGATCTCAAGGACAAAAGAATACTAAAACACTTATGAAAATCTACACCTAAAGCCCCGCTGCACTGGTCACCATATTCAATACATCGCTGGTAGCCAGGGTAGTTACAGTGTAATCCGGATTCCAGCGGAGATTCCTTAGTATTTGGTAAGATCAGGACTCTGAATTTCACTCTTCTTTTACCAGTTAATTTGCAGTTTTCCTCTCAATAGTATGATTATTCCTAGAAGATACTAATATGTGGAATTTATTCAAATAACCTTGTGTAAAATGATTAGCACCCTTGCTGATGGTGATGTTGAAAAATTAGTACTTAGCTAACATATAAATCAGGCTGCACCTAGAAACTTTTAGAAAATTTCCTTTTGACAGTTAAGTCTTAAATGTGTATAATTGGAAAGACGTATGTGTGGTCTGGGTTTCTGACTACACACACACACACACACACACACACACACAGAATGCAAACATAAACAGGGAAAAGCCTGGTTTCTCTTCTGTGGCTATACTGCCACCGTGCTAATGTATAAACTTATGATTTATCCTTCATATTTTCTAAACGGATAAATGAAGGCAGAGATCAGTGGGAAATTAGAAGTGAATTAATACCTTATGAAGTTCAATTTCTAAGAGATAGTATCACTGTCTGAGTCATAATTTCAGTTTTCCCTCTAGTTTTTCATGGGTCATCCAACTTCAGTCATCCCACCCAAAGAATGTAATGAGGACCAAGGACTCAAGTGCCTGCCTGGCAAGTGTGAGGTCTTAGTTCCATCTCTGGTGCCAATAATAATAATAATAATAATAAACTTTCTATTTGCAGTATTTTTAACTTATGGAAATTCATGGAAAGCTTAAGGTTTTGCAGAGTTACCAACCCTCTTACTAAGTCACACAAAGGTCTCAAGAAATTGCATAACCTTAGAATAGGTTTTTGCTGTCAGTCCTCAATTTTTAAAAAAATTCTTAATCATGTCATAAAAATTATAAATTAAAAAAATTATGTCCTCCATGGGTATCCTCCACGTATTTGTGTCCTCCACGTATTTGTAAGTTTTGCAGAATAAAATAAGCAAGATTCACTCTATACATTATGGAGGAAGGACAAGTGAAATTTGGGGAGGGGACAGGACTGATTTTGGACCCACGGGCTCAGCGTCTGATTGCAGTAACGCAGGTACCATAATAATAGCACACACTGGAGACCACTCCGCTGACTCTCTCTAGATCCCTAGCAGAGTTCTCTCTACCTAAAAACCCTGGGTCACAGCACAGCTGAAGTTCGGTGACAGGCTAGTTAGGATGAGCTGTGCCATCACAGATGTGGCTTAAAGAGTGGTGTGTGAGTGTGTGCGCCCAGCCCTGTCGAAGGTATGCTTCAGCTTTCAGGTCTGTGGTTTTTGTATTTTCAGGTGAGGTTTTGCAAAGCCATTAAGTTGTCCAGGCTGGGCTCGAACTCGGGGTCCTGTACCTCGGCCTCCCTGAGTGCGGGGATTATGGGCGTGTGCCTCCAAGCCCAGCTGAGAGACCTGTGTCCAAGCGGTAAATGAACCACTTTTAGAAATGCTGCTTTTTTGAAACTACCCTTTCCATCGGAATGTCACAGTCATACAGCCCACAGTGCCAGTGCGGTCTCCCCTTGGTCACCCAGCGCCCTGGCCTTGGCAGCAACTGAGGCTCAAGTGTCTGCCTCCGACTCCTCCCGCCGGGCCTCTGCTGTGTCCTTCCTGCCTGCCGCAGGCCTGCAGCCCTTCCCCGTTGCAGGTGCTCCTGGGAGGGAGGGGACAGCTGACTGCACCCGGACTGCTCTCAGCTTCTCAGCCCTTGACCTACCAGGCGACAGCTTGAACAGAAGCAAGTGGAAATAGCTTCTCAGGAGTTCAGGGTCACCGCTGAAACTATAAGCAAGTTGCTTAGCCCAGCATGAGACTGACTGCCCCTCAGGTTCCTCATGAGGAGCAGAGGCCACCACATGCTGTCCAGAGCCCAGGCATGGCTGCCCCCAGCTCTCCTGCTGGGTTCCCTCCTGGTCAGTGGGGGACTAAGTGGCTGTCCCAGGGTGGGACTGTTACATGTCCTGCCACTTCCCCATGGGCAGAGGGTCCACTGGTGTGGGGAACTCCCACAGCTATGGCCAGGAGGAGGCAGCGGCAGGCAGGCTCCGCGGCTCTGGCCTGGCTTCCCTGTGTATCTGACGGTGCGGATGTGAGCCTGGCTGGCCGGAGATGCCCGGGAGGTCCTGTGCTTTATCTAGAACTTGCTGTCCATGACCATTGCCTCCTTAACACTTAGCAATTAAACCAGATTTTAAATAACATTGGGTAATTTCTAAAGAGAAGTGAATACACTTGTGCATTTAGGTCCAATATGTCCAGGTCCATTTAGTTGTAATACCTCTGATTGTCTGCAGACACCCAGGGACCACATAGGAAGAAGAAGTCTTTATTTCAACTCCAGATACCCTGCACAGCATGAGTCTTTGGCGTGCCAGGCAGAATGCTATGATTTGTGTCTATTGTCCCACTAAAGGCTCGTGTGGTCATAGGGGTTTTCTTGGAGGTGGCTGAATCTAGAGCATGAGATTCATAGTGCAATGCTGGGATTAAGGGTGGGGATTGCTAGGTCATCCACTGACTGGATGGGCACTGGCCTCATCCTGGTAGACTGGATACAATGTAAGGGACACAAAGAGGCTAGTCTTGTCCTCTCTTATTGCTTTTGCTGCTGTCACCGTGAACTGCTGCCCCTCTGCCACCCTGCCTTGGAGCCAGGCAGCCATGGACTGAAACCTCTACAAACTTTGAGCTAAATTAACCTTTCCCCCTTTAACTTTGGGTGCTGGGTATTTTGTTTTAGAGATAATAACAGTAACTAAGATACTGTAGCTTCGCAAGCAGGGGGTGGGGTCTGCAGAGGGCTTGGGAGGCGGGGACCTTGCATTGCGTTCTTTTCACTGCCCCTGACTTTTAAATCCAAACGTGGGATTTGTCTCAGCAGCACCATCTCCCTGGGTGTCCCAGCTCCACCAGCCTTGAGAATTGCACTGGTAGCTGGGGTCCTTCCCACCTTAAGTTTGCATGTTTGAGGAGGAGACAGTAGAATCCCACAGCTTCCTGCATAAGCACCGTATCCTACCTGCTCTGTTAATAGCCAATAAGGTGCCAGAGCTATGGGCTTGACAACCCGTATGCCTGTGGGTCTGAATAATTTAATTTTGGAGTTCAAATTCTATGCTCTAAGCATCATCAAGCCGGGTGTAGTTGTACTTATCTGTAATCCCGCACTTGGAGGCTGACGCAGGAGAAGCACTGTTAGTTTGAGGCCAGCATGGACTACATTGTGGGTTCAAATTTAGCCTGAACCATAAGGTGAGAAACCAAGAGTGTCATCTTAAGAACAAACCCTTTGAGAGGTACAGAATTCCATGCAGATCTTTCTTAGTGCCTCTGCTCTTTCATGGAACATTTTGCCTCCCGGTTGTAGAAATCATTTGGTGACTCGGGT
Source organism: Dolichotis patagonum (assembly GCA_004027295.1). Classification (NCBI taxonomy): domain Eukaryota; kingdom Metazoa; phylum Chordata; class Mammalia; order Rodentia; family Caviidae; genus Dolichotis; species Dolichotis patagonum. The sequence goes on from PVJX010018043.1 coordinate 26,681, forward strand.
CAGCTGGCTTAAGGTAACGTTTAGAATGCAAGCTCACTGAGCACAGTGCTGCAGACCTGTAACCCCAGATGCTGGGGACAGAGATAGTTGGAGCCAGCCAGGGCAATTTAGCAAGCTCCTGTCTCAAAAGTAGGATCAGAAGAGTGGAGGGGATGAAGCTCAGCAGTAGAGCACGTGTCCGACCTGTGTGAGGCTCTGAGTTCCCAGTACTGCAAAGAGAAAGGAAAAAGAAAGCAAAGGCCCACTCTTAAGTATTGGTTATTCTTTTGCCTAATAAGCTTCCAAACACTTGCAAAGATGGCTGAGGAGACCGATGAAAATTGTCTCTGGCCTGAAGAAGCCGCATTTCGATCACGTAGCGGTGCTCACAGGGACTCCTCCGTCTCGCCGCTGTGCTGTGCGGCATCATGAAATGCATGGTTCAGTGCTGTGCTCCCTGCCCTCCCTGCTGGCTCATTCAGGGGGTGAGGGCCTCCTGGCCCCCAGGAGCTGCAGCAGACCTGGGGTTTCTGCTTAATTTTCAGCACATCTGGGTTCTGTAAGTTCTCAGATGCCCACTGTGTGAGGACAGATATCTGAGGCCACAGACCTCCTCCTGCTCCCATGATGCAGTGCGGGTGGGCCACAGAGGCACGGGGCTTACTGACTTGCGGGTACTTGAGGCTTTCCCGGCACCAGGCAGTGAGAGCAGCGCTTCCCCTCGCTCACGAGAAGATTTACAATCCTTGGTGTCAGATGACCTTCCGACTTCCCCACTGCTCCCCTTCTCCTAGAACTTGGGGGGCACCTTAGATCCAGGCTTGCAGATGCCCAGGGCCAGACCTGCACCTTCCACGGGGGCTCCCAGGGGCAGGATTTCCCTGGGAGGGAGTGGCTGGGGGCTGGGGCAGGCAGCGCCTCGAGCAGGGCCGGACCTCCCCACGGTTCACCTGGAGAATCACAAAACCGGGTGATGTCCCTGACTGCCCTGAATGTTCTGAGTTGTCATCTGTGTGATTGGGAACAAGTCACTGCAATACATACTGACTCAGGTTCTTTAAAAAGCGGACTTTATTTCTTGCAACTCCTAGGATTGAACCCAGCTCCTACTGCAATACTTATGTTACCAAGATGGAGCTGCCAGTTAAACTTTAAAACATGTCTCCTAAAGTGAATTGGGCATCAGAGTTTTGCAAGCAGACAGAAGCTTGGGCAGGTACAGGGTTCTAGAAATTTTGAGAACCTTTCCACCCATGCTGAGACTCTAGGCCTGCATTTATGTCAGTTCATTTGCACAGAAAGTTCCAAATAAAAATGCCTGTAGATATAACTATGTATGTGTATAAACTTTTACATATTCTATGTATTTATTGCAACACACTGAAGGAGATGAAACACATACCTGAGAAATACAACCCACAGGATGTCTCTCTTTTACTATAAGAAATGGTCTAATAATGAGTAGATTAAAATTAGGCATAAACAGTGTTTAAAACCCTCTGTAACCCAGCAGAGAGGTACTGGAGATGCTGGTTTCATTCATTCATTCGTATTTGTCAACATGATCTGAAATCCACATTTTTAGACAGCACAGTTTGACATGCTATTAGGGTTGTTATGGGTGACACACTGTGTCAACTGGAGAAGTTTAGAAGTTTAACTAAGACTCAGCAGGGAGCCAGGGTCCTCACTTTGTAAATATCCTCAGCCTGTGCCAGAGGAGGGCACAGAGATTTTGTGAGAGCTACACCCGCCCTGGGGAGGTTTGGGGTGGCCTGTGTATGATGTAAGGGCAGAAAAGAGGCTGGATCTTCCCCACTTTTTGTTCTGGCTGCTTCTGCTGTCTTCTGCCACCTTGAAGTATTGCCCCAGTTCCACGCCACCCTGTTCCGTCCAGACTGATTATGCCAGCTGATTATGGACTGAAACTCCACAAACAGTAAGCTAAATAAACCTTTCCTGCCTTCGTTTTGTGTGTGGGGTGTTTCGTCCCAACAACGAGAGAAAAGGAACCAAGACAACAACGTAGTGAATAAACCGAGTTCAGATGTCCATGTGGAGATTTTGATTCGGTGTTTCCTGAGCCATCAGTTTCTTAAGAATTCTTCTCTCGCTGTCTTCAAATACTTCCATTGACCTAAACGTTGACATTGAAAAGCATGATTAGTTGTGGCTGGTCCTGCGAGCTCTCATTTACTCAGGCTGCCCTAACACCTGCTTGCAAAGCACTTTTTGTCCAGGTCACTCGAAGGTCAAGGGAGGCAGTGCATAGAAAGCTGCCATGCTGTGTCTACACAGTGGGAGCAGCGGCTATAAGAATGAGATGCTGGCTGTGCCGATAACACGGTTTAGGGTATGAGTTTGTGTATGGTGGGGGAGGGTTGTAAGAATGCGGCTCACCTCGCCTTCAGAACCCCAGGGACACCTTGGTCTTTCCTCCCAGGCGTCCCTCAGTGATCTGACTGGCTTTAGAGAGTCCCAAGTACAGTTCATTAGAAATAGAAATGTCACAGTTCATGTAAGATGCTGGGTTCTGTAGGTGGCTGTGGTGGATGGTAACTGGTGGTCAGCTTAACACCAGCCGAACTGAGTCAGCGGGGTGCTGCGTGTGGACGCCCCCCCAGGACTGCTGCCAGCATAAAAGGAGACCCGGAGAGGAAGAGTTGCGCTGTGGGTTCTCCATAGCATTGTTGTTATTTGGAGCCGGTGGTTCTGGAGGAGCTTGTCGTGGGGGCTCCCCTGATATGAACTCGGCTGTTATCATCAGAGGAGCTCGGGACCTCGTTGCTGAGAAAGACTGCACTTCACTTTGGGGAAGCTCTGGTCCTTACACCAAGCACTGCTTCTTGGCTCTGGAGGGGAAGATGTGTGCTGTTTAATCTCCAAGAGAAGCTTGTCACGCTGGCTTCCTGATATGGACAGCTGTTTTCACTGTTGGAGGAGCTCGGGACCTCTGTGTTGCTGAGGATGGCTGTGGTACTTTTGAGGGGAGCTCTGTTCTTTATTTTGAGCATCACTTCTTGGCTCCAGTGTAGAACCCTCAACCTACTGACACAGCTCCTTCACCCCACTGGCATAGACTTTCTAGCTTCCACCGCTGACCTTGGGGCCTTCCCAGCGCAGATCCGTGAAACAGACTTGCATGGGTCATTGTTGTGGGCTCTGGGCCTCCAGTTGGATTCATGAGGGACATTGTCATAGGCTCCAGGTCTTCAACTGAACCCAGGCAGGACATTGCCATGGGGTTCAGGCCCTCAGCTCGTTTCTCAAGGTCTCTAGTGTGTGGGCAGATTTCCTGCACCTTTGTATTTGACTCCTTGGGTGACCATTGTAAATAACACTATAAATTATGTGTCCTGTATATAATTGTTTTCCTTGCAACCCCTGACTACAGCAGTGGCTTCCTCTACTGTTTTGCTTGGATATGCTTCATGGTAAGCAAGGACCCCAGGTATCTGTCAGTTCCCAAACTTCTGTTGGACACAGGGATGGTATGTTTTCAGCTTGCCTGGTACAGCCTGGAACACAGTTTGTGGTCTTTGATTATTGCGAAGGTGAGGACAGAGGGCTTAGAAGCAGGGTTTGGTCCCTGTCAGTAGGGGATCTGGAAGGGGAAAAGTAACAGGGAGGACACCAGGTGCTGGCATGGAGGAGAACTTCTGGCCTGAGATCCTGCTGGGAGGCGTAGGGAGCAGGAAGCACATGTCCTGCAGGGAGAGGGACAGGGCTGAGGCCAGGAGGCGTCGGTGTGAGGGTGGCTTCCCCCAGGAGCCTGAGGTCACTGTCCCAGTAACCATCCAGTGTGGCCCCATGCTCCATAGATTGAGGTTGACTGTGGGGTGGAAAAGAAGGCTGCTGGTGAAATCTCTCACACTAATAAGTCCACTCTCTCCTGCCCAGTGTATGGGCTTAAATAATAGAAGGAAATGTTAGAAATTTAGCAATGAAAAGGATTATAAGAAAGGAAATTTTCAAGTCAATGTAAAACTTCCTGAATGTCTGGATTTATCAACACTGTCATCAAATGACCCCTACGTTCTGCAGCAATCTGTCTGAGGTAGTTATAAAAAACAGCAATATTAAGAGTGTTGCATGGCTTCCTGCAGTCTCACAACACGTGGCTCACTCTCGGAAGTGAGAAGTACACCTCTGTATTGCTCAACTTTCATGTCACTAGGACATAGTACCTGACACCCACAACTTAAGACTCCAAGAGTTTAATCTGGCTCACGTTTCAGGGGTTCAGTCCATGGTCAGCTGTAAGACCAAGCACCATGGCAGAGAAGTGTGAGAGGGCACAGATGCTCATTTCGTGGTGGCCTGGAAACAGAGCAGAGGAACAACATAGAGAGGAAGGAGTGAGGGGCCAGGTAGAGACCCCAATGTCATGTCTCCGCTCAGACACACCCCATAGAGTGTTGTGCTAATCTTCTGGGTGCATCCTAAACCAGTCAGGTTGATGTGTCTTGACTAGTGGTCACAGCATCAGTCCCAAATGATCTGAACTGGAGGTCCTATCAGTATCTGAGGTAGGCACCCAGGGACCAGCTTTCACAATGCCCAAATGGAAGTGAAGAATCTCCACTAATATAACAAGCAGTTTCATAGTGTTCAGGAAAAATGCTCCTCTTACCTGAGATTTGCTCTTATCACTCAAGGAATCAAATGTTTCATTTCAAATAGTTATAGCCTTGAAGAATTCTTCAGGCTGGTTTTAAAAAGGAGCCCCATCAGCACTTGAGAAAACCATCCCTTGGGTGTGACTATTATGGGATGGGTCGCAAAGCTGACCTTCCCCTTGCACTCTAAAAGCAAGGTAGATTAACTGCAGTCTGTGGCTTAAATGGGGATAGGTTTTCATTTTGTAGTTCTAGGACTTTTTTTCTACTAAAACAACTGCACTGTTGGAATTCTTAGTGGGGTATATGCATGTTTGTTGTATTTCCAAGGATGTTAAATATAAGAGATAATTTTTTTCTGTTCATATTAAAAGATAGTTGAATTTTCTATAAATTCCATTTGTCTCCTTTATTGCAACTAAGCAGCACTTAATATACTTAGGAAATGTTACAGCATTTCTGAAGCATTTCTAGGTCAAAATCCAAATTAGTAATCCAACGAATGGCATGAGCAGGACCACTAACAGATAGTTAGTTTTTCATGTAAACCTTCGGAGTAGAGTAGTTGAGTCTCCTCATACCCCCAAAAGTCCATATACCTACACTCTAATTAAATTTCTTAATTTGTTGGCTAAAAAAATTCATATTCTGAATTATCCTCGATGTAATTGACAGTGCCCTGGTATTTCTAAGTATTTTTAAGTTGTGGGTCATTTTTAATATCTTTATGTTTGCTCTTCATTAAGTATTTCTCTTTTTAAATTTTAAATCAAGGCCAGGCATGGTGGCACACACCTGTGATCCCAGCACTTGGGAGGCTGAGGCAGGAGGATTGCTATGAGCTTGAGGCCAGCCTGAGCTACAAAATAAGTTCAAAGCCAGCCTGAACTTCATAGTGAAACTCTGCCTCAAAAAGACAAAAAAAAAAAAAAAAGATTAGATCAAATTTATGACTTTAGAGGTACACAATGAGATACTTCCTAACAGAGGAGGAACACAATTTAAACATTAAAGTGGCAGTCAGCATGTTAGAAAGTGGATTCCTTTTCTAAGATCATGTTTAGTGGATCCGATTAGATTTGTTCCTCAGGGACCTCATCCGGGAGGGGCAATCGGAGGGTCATGTGGTTTGTAAACCCCTGAGGCTGAAGAGAAAGCGCAAGCTCCTCTCTGTCACACACAGGGAGACTGCAAAGGGCTTTTCACAACAAGTTTCTTTTTTTCTTTTCTTTTTTTAAATTTACTTGAGAGAAAAAAAGACAAAAGAAAAACAAAAACCAAAAGACACAAGTAAACAATAACAAATCCAAAACAATAACAGTATAGGTTTACCAAGCAAGATGGTAGGAATTTAACAATAGTTGTAATGTCGCATGTTGTTAACTTTAGAATGGTTGCTTAGATCACCAGATATAGACATGTAAAATTGATCTAATCATGTAAGTATTAACTGTTCTTATAAGTATTATCATATAAGTATCATGTAAGTATTATCATATAAGTATCATCTAAGTATTAATTGTTCTTCTCCAAGAACTAATACAATCAGTAGTATAGTCATCTTAGCTGTCTTGTATGTGTGTGTGTATAAAAATTTATGTCTTTTCCTTTCCCATCCTTCTCTCCTCCTTTCCCCTATCCCAGTTACTTTGCCTCTGAGCAGTTTCTTACCCTTACACAATATTTATGGTAGATTTTGGATCATATTTACTCTTTCAGTTTCTTATACCAAGGAGACAATAAGGTATTTACACATGTGAGTTTGATGATTTTCAAACTTCATCTTGTAAAGGTTTTTTTGTTTTGTTTTTTGGTATTTTTGTATTCTCATCTACTTTATTTGTTTGCTTCCATTTGGTTTTACTTCCCATGCAGGGCATTTTCCTTGATTCCTGCAGCAAAGATTTCTTGATTTCACTGTGAAACACCTTTGTGCTTCCTAAGCACGGCAGCAACTTGGGATGCACTGTCGCTGTGTGGACTTTGGGGTGCTGGGGTTTTTAAATCAAAGTGTGATCGGTATTCAGCAGCATGCAGTGTGTCTGAGCCCTGGGGTTCAGAGGTGCCCATGGCCGCTGTCACCAGCAATGGCTCCCACTCTCGTTGGTACTGTTTGTGTGTAAGCCTAGAAGTCAGGCTTACTTTGTGTGTGTGTGTGTGCGTGTTTGTGTGTGTCTGTCTGATTATTTTATTCTCCAGTCACCTCTCCACAAGGCTGGTTTTAATGTCAAATGCAGTGTGTGACTTTTAAAGGGACCAGCGAGTGGCCATACTAGTAATAAATCTCTCTTACAAAAGTATAACGGATGATCTTCCGGTAGGACAGGGCTCAGCTTGCGCAGGTGAACTCAGTGAAAATTCTGATGTCTGCGCTGGGTGTGGCTCGGTGCATGAGGCCCTGACCAACATTTTCAAAGTTTGACAGTGAATGTGCTTAGAGGCGGCAGCCACGGGCCCATCCTGGGTCTGCGCCCTTCGTGGGACCTTGGCCGTCCGCAGGTGTAAGCACGCTGGTGCTGCAGGACGTCCTCTGGATGGTGTCCTTCCTTTAGGAGAAAGACTGTCACCACTCCCTCCCAAGGAAAGGGCCACAGGGAGACGGCTGGGGAGTGTGTTCAGCAAAAGAAGTCACCTGGTTTTCCAGAGCACGTGTCACAGTTCATGACTGTGCCACAGCATGGAGGTTGACACAAAGGACTCCTGAGTCAGCATCCAGTCTAGACCAGAGAAGGCTGAAAACCCTCGGTGTGAGAGTCCGACACGGACAGCTCCAGGCTGCGGCCTTCATTTGTAGGACGGGAAGTGAGGGCTGAAGCAGAAGGGCGCCCAGGCGGGACACAGGGCACAGGGCAAGGCGGGACGGTGGGGCTGATCTGCAGTGACCAGCCTTGAACCCATGTAAGTGACGGGTCAGAGCTTACACCAGGGCCGGTGTCGGGCCTTGCCTGGGCTGGCTTTTACTCCCTAGCCATGCAGACACTGCCCACATGAGGCCCCATCCTTGCATGTGGGGTGGGGCCGGTGCAGGCCTTGGTGAACTCCACACTGCTGCTTGGGACCCTGGTGACAACTTCCAGGGGCCTCAAGGCCTCTTCCTGCTGTGAGGTGGCAGGGGTTCAGGGCTGCTGTGGAGGGGAGAGATGCTGACACTGATGGTAAGGTGCAGGTGGCCCCCCGACCACCAACATCCCTGCAGCAGGAACCTCGGTGCTTGAAGATCACAGTGCCTGTCCTCCTGCGGAGGCTGAAACACACTGAGAAGTGGAATCTAAACAGTGGAGGAAGGAAAGCAGAGTAAGAGGACACTGTCCAGCAATTGCTTGTTAAATTACTGCCTGTGGTAACAAAATTGGAAACCTCTCACCACAGGATACATAGAATCACACGAGGACCCTAACTGACATCTGTCTGTCTCTGCCTCTCTCTTATAAATTCCTGTTATTAAAATTTCAGAGAAGGACAGAGCCCATCAGGTCACATCAAATAGCAGGCAAACTGGAAGCCAAGTGAAACTCGGGGTCCCGGGGGCTTCTTTTCGCTGTTTTTCAGTTATAAGCAGTGCTGTGCCCTCGTACTTGTCTTCTGAGATACGTGAGTCCCATTGGTGCATCCTACTTGAAATGTGATCCAAACACTTTACTTCATGTGTTAGGTCCAGTTTCCTCTCATGTAACTCCCTGCTGAAAGGGCTCTGCAGATTTAAACTCTAATGGGAATTAAAATTTTTAAAATACTGCAAGGAAGAAAAGAATCTAAACATTTAGAAATCAATTTATAAGTAATGAGATGTGGGTTAGAAAGAAGAATAGTTGTGCATTGCCTTATTAATTACAATGAAAGTACTTAATTCTTAATACATGGATTCATATTATTAATTTTCAAATACCTCAGAAAAATAATAAAATACCTACCGTGCATTTGTAGAAAAGGAAAATAGACTTACACAGGTTTTCATCTAATTCACAGTAACCTCCTCTATTATGTGTCATCATTTATTCTGTTTGGAAAAGATTGAATAGTCGAGGAGAGTATGAGGTGAAATAGGAGACACTCATTTATCTGTTACCTAGAGTTAACACACTTTACACTTTGCGACTTTGGCTTCTGAATCTTATTAGGATAAAAGACACAGACAGAACTAAAAGTGGGATCTCTTTTGTTTTCTCCCATAGATACATTTTTGTACTTCCCTTCCAGCAAAAGGAATATAATCACTTTTGTGTAAATTTCTCACTATTTATTTTGGTTTCTCTAACGATCAGTTTTTCCTAAGTATAGAAGGCCACGCCCCCAAGGAATTACAGAAACAATAACCTATGGTGTATTTTCTGAGCTTCCCCTAACCCTAGCCACATAGTTTTTGAGATCTAACTCATCTCCACGCCCATGTTAAGTTCATTCTTTTGCCTTGCTGTGTTAATTCTATGGTGCTTCTTTCTCCCTGTGGCTGGAAACTTGTCAGTTCCCACCTTTCTCTTAGCTATGGACGGTATTGGACCCTCGTACATGTCTTCTGAGATGTATGTTTAGCATTTTCCCAGCAGTGTGTATTTAATCACATAGCTGCATCTCCTGAATTGTGTTCCCGAGGCAGCCACATGCTGCGCTGTGCCCTCGTGACAGACCCACAGTGAGATTGTCCCTGTCCTGTGTGGGGCTGTGATACTGGCCCTCAGCACAGATGCTTTTTCCTATTCTTGAGAGTATTTGACTTTTCCTAAAATCTTTAGATTTTCAATACATCAGGAACCTATGTATATGAAGAATTCATATGATTTTATATTTGTAGCCAGATATTTTATGATCTGTACTATCTTATTTACTTTCTCATCACTGAAACCCACAACTCTAAGGAGGAAAGTTATTTTGGCTCCCAGATTGTAGAGGTTTCAGTCAATAGCTTGCAGGCTCCAAGAAAGGGAGGCATGGCAGCAGGGCATGGTAAGGAGAAAGTCCAGGCAGAGCAGGCCGGAAGCTGAGGGTGATCAAGGGAGGAGAAGGGAAATAGACTTTTCCAGCCTTGCCCCCAGTGATCCACCTGTTCCACCATGCTGCACCTGCCAAAATCACTACAGCTATACACTCATCAGTGGACTAATGCACTATGAGTACTGTACACCCACGATCAGTCGCCTGTCAAAGCCCGCCCACGAGCGCATGGGACTTTGGGGGATATCTAGATAAAAACTGTAACGCCTGCCGTATTTATTAGCAGTGTTTGTTCATTCGCTTCCTGAATTTTTATCCAGCTAAAACTTTATCAGTAACATATTTTTATGAACCTACTCCTTTAATAAATTCCTGTTCTTATTTGTTTTGGATCTTTGTTTTTACATATGAATTTTATAATCATTTTAACCGTTCATAAAAATATCCCTTTGAGGTGTTGACTAGAAACATATTTATAGATTAATATGGAAACAATTATCCCTTTTAGGCTGTTCATTCTTTTCTTGAACAAATAGGATCTATATTTCATCATATATTCAGGTACTCTTTTATTCATTAAAGGTTTAATTTTTTCTAGCATTCTCTCGCATGTCATTATTTGATGTACTTGCTAGATACTTTGGGTTGCTATAATGAATGTTATTTTTCTCTTACATTTTAATTTATTTATTGAAATCATGAATCTTGAGTTTTCCTATGTTGATCTTATATCTAGAAATCCTGCTGACTCTCATTATTAGTTCTAATAATTTTCCCAAACCATGTCTTACTAATTTCTAATGTAAATGGTTATAATGATTTTCCTCCCTCTTCTCTTATAGCTCTTATTCCTTCTTATTTTATTGCACTGGCTAACACTGCCAGTATAATCTTGAAAATTTGTGAAGAAAGTAGCTCTTTTTGTCTTGTATCCACATTAATGATAATATTTGTAAAGTTTTGCCACTTAGTAATGTACTTACCTAGTGTTCTAGTACTTACTCTTTTCTAAATGAATGCTAGCTCTTAATTAATAGTTTTCTTTATCTGGTAAGATGATCATATCAA